>VDFB02271358.1:1030898758-1030958480 GCA_007258455.2 Sequoia sempervirens | reverse complement strand
AAATTAGTGATCTCCATTCTTGAAACTCCACCGGTAGTTGACTTACCCATGGATGATTGATAAGCTCTCTCTTTCTTTGAAGCTTCCATGGAGTAATTCTAGCATATCTTTTTGATATCTTCCCAAGGAACTTGGGAGATATCTCCTCCTGCCATGAGGTCCAAAGCATCAGTGTAGCCATCATTGATTCCTCTTAGGAAAATCAACTTTTGCGAGTCCTCATTAAGTGCATGGTGTGGATATTTTTGTAGGAAAAACAAAAATCTTGCAATGTAGTCTTTCAGGCTCTTATCTTCCTTCTGTTGCATTCTAAAAAATGTCTCCTCCTTTCATGTCACTACCCCTGCAGTATTCCTTGTACTTATCAAGGAATTTTTTATTCATATCTTCCCAAGTTTGCACAATATCTCTGCCTAGGCTCATGAACCATCTTAATCCAGCCTCTTTCAAAGTGGTGGGAAATAACTTAAGCCTATGTGCATCATTAGTATAATCATAACTCCTACAGATTATGCCAAATTCAAATAAGAAGGTATCAGGATCTTCTATCACAAGTCCATAAAACTTGGGGAGTGCTGAGGTAGGAATGTTCTTAATGTTTTCAACTTCATTTTGATGGGCAATGGGAAAGGGAAAAGTTGGTTGGTTTTGTCTGTTCCCATTTGCATCACTCATGCTTGCTTGATGTGGTTCAAGGACAAAGGGGTTCTCAAGCTGATTTTGATCTTCTGGGAGACTTCAGAACTAGTCAAATCAAGATATGCATCTGCAAAGGGGTGTGGATCTTCTTCTTCTTCTGATAAGTTCTGGTACTCAACTAATTGGAATGGATGAGGATTGTTAGGAGTAAATCTCCCATAAGCATCCCTTCTCCTTCCTATATGCATGCAGTATCACTCACTATTAGTCAACTCACACAAAAAATTGGTAAATAATTAGGAGGGTCATTACTTCCTATACGAGATTATGCTAAGAACAACTTCCAAAGATACTATAGCAAAACTACCTGTTACATATTTTTTGCCTCAGCTCAAATGGAGGAGTCGGCTGATTGTTATTTAACATCTAAGTGGAATTGTAGTGTCATGTTCGAATGCGGTTTCGCATCATTATCATTATGCATTGAATATCATTTATGAATTCTAGTGAGGTGGAGTTCCAGAGTGTCATTCAGAAGTTGCAGATTTAAAAGAAAGACAGAATTGAGTACATGTGCAAAATAGCATTTCAGATGCTTTTATTCATTTCAAAAAGAACTCATATTTTACAAGGCTTCATTTGATTTCACAATCAAAATAGTATTACAACATTGCATAAAATGCATTTTCTTTTCAACTAAAAAGCAGAATTGAAATCAAAGATCCACACAAGCCGTGGATGTGACTATGACTGTGACAACACATTTCTAATAATATGTTGCACTACTGAAGATGCAAAAGGAAAAACACATAAGTGGCAACATAGTCATCATTGCCTGATTATCGACGCTTGATATTGAATGGTGCACCTCGTCGTCTCGAGCTTCGTCGACCTATAAGAGGAAAATAGGGGTGTCAGTGGCTCCGACTATGATGTAACCTATATGATGCACCGACAATAGTACAACATACTATTAGCAATGCATTGAAACAATCAATCAAATGTAGTATGAAAGAAGTGAGCTGAAGGAGAAGTATCAACATGTTCTATTTTTTATGCTAACACTGTTTGTTTCCTTGTGCAGGTATAGGTAAAGTCATGAAGTTGAACATTATTTGAACACCAAGCATGTGGAGTAAAATAGGCTCCCACAAGGGTAGAGCCTGGCATGCTGCCCTATGCATTAAATGGGTTGTTTTTGAAAGATATTTCATCATATACATCAAACAAAATGAAATACAACTAAAAGAGTAAAACAGAGTTATCCATCAAGTAACGAAACCAACTGTGCATTCATAACGATCAACATTTCTTTCTGAAGGCTACAGGTGAACAGTGAGTTTAGTTCACTTAAGGAATTTAACAGAATGCATTTGCATCAGAAATTGCTGAATTACTTCATTTTCTGTGCTGATTATAATCATATGTCAGGTGAGTTTCAATTCATTATTTCTCTTTTGGATAGTGAATAGGCATACATATGCCTTAATGTTTTGTTCTAATTTTCATCATCAAAGAGAACAGTTTTTTAGAGCAGTTTGTGCAGTGAAATATAAAAATGCATGAAGAGTACCATGTTTCTCATAAGAACAGACACAGACAGTGCATTTGAGTATTAAATGATTTTGAGTTACCAGTTAGATATGAACCAATGAATAAAGGAGGTGGTACTGATGCAATGTCGCAGTCCGAGAGCAAAAAGTGAGATACAAGTGTCAAGTAAGACATCACTTGTAATAGGTCAAGCCATGAATTAGATACAACAAATGTGCAGGATTGTGATCGTTTTCAGATTACTCAATCAAGATCTTCAAAGAACGGTGAGGTAAAGTTTCTGTCATATCTACAAGATGAGCACGGAATGCAGTAGGGGACCATAATGGAATTTTCAGTTTCGAGCTTCATATGTATATGAGGTTCCAGAATGTGCATTCAAGACAGATCTTTCAGATTCTTAGTACCTAGAGAGTACTCTCAGAATGAGTATTGGATTTTCATTTTAAGGATAGTGTACAGCTCTATGTCGATGACAGTTCTATGATTTGAGCTCAAGTGTTATAACTGTCAAAGAGAGCTATAGAAATGTCAAAACGGAATACCTAGTAATATGGGCCAATGAATATAAACAAGCAACAGTGATGCAATGAGTTGCTTTCTTTTGAGACACACAGAATGTAGGGAGGTTAAAATAAAGACAAATATCCAAGGCATCTTTTGTTTCAGAAGTAGATGCAAAATATCACTGGTTTTCTGAGCCAAAATCTTGGAGGAAACACAAGAAAATATACAGTTTTAGCACCATTTCAAGCAAGTATGGGAGGTCGAGTTCTATCAGAAATTAAGAATATATGCTTTTGTTTTGAAAATATCCAAACCCATGATAGTATTTTGTTTCAGAAGTTCAGGATAAGGTTCCGGTTCTGGGTAGAGTTTATATCCATAAAATGAATTTATAGTTTCTAATTTTAAATACCCACATGTGGGTTAGCTTCAAAAGTGCAGAAAGAGCAATAATAAAGATTTTCGGTATAGCCTTTTTATCTACAAGAGGTCTCCCCGAAAATACATTGTCTTGGCGACTAGGAAGTAATGAAGGGTTTCGGCAAGACACAAGCTCTCTACAAGAGGTCTCCGTGATGATGGTAAGTTATAGCGACACTCATAAAACAAAAACCAGCTTCATGAAGTTTTCAGAAACCAAGGGTTGAACTCTCAATCTGATGGTCGAGCTTCAAAAGGACATAAAACATGATAATCTATGATACCCATATGGGTCTTATTTTAAGCAGTAGTATAATTACAAATATGCAAATTTTTGTATTGGTTCGAGCCTCAGAGTAAGAAGAATACAATTTTCATATGATTTTCATAATAGCCACAAAAGAGACAGTAGGGGAAAAGCAATGCAATTATGTGATATATCAAGCTTAGGAAAGAAGAAAATGCAGTTCAGTTTCCAATTTTTAATACCCACATGTGGGTTTATTCTCAAAATACAAAAAAGGCAGTTTCCTTAAAAAAATTCGAGTACCCATCTTCAGTTTGGCTTCAAAATGCAAAGGAGATAGCTACAAAAATACCCATGTGAGATCTTGATTTAAAAGGCAAGAATATACAACAAATGCGAGTTCTCGGATTTTAGTCGAAATACAAAAGGAGGGTAATGCAGAATTATTGAAATTTCTTTAATACCATATGCAGAAATATTGTTAAATCGACATAATGGAAATTTATTGTTTTGGGTCAAGCCCAAAGGTCAAGAAATTGTTTCTTATAGTGCTCTTTTGGCATGGCCTGAACATGGCCAGAGGTTCATGAAATAAAGAGAGATTTTAGGGTTTCTACGGAGCAAAGGAAGGATCAGAGTCAAAAACAAACTCACGCAAGTCGCGCCCTTAGGGTTTTTGATATTCGAAATAATGAAGTAGAACGGATATCATACTTCAAAGTCAGACTTACCCACTGGAATTCTTGGTCAACTAGAGAGCAAAGAAAGATTACTGAAGCACACGGGCTCGAACCAACACCATCATGTGGCGTTGTTCATGTAGAAGAAGTTTCTTTCTTTCAAAGTCACAGGTGTGAAATGATGATAATTAGGGTTTGACCCTGTTTTGATCAAAGCCCTAATTCGAGCCTTATGAAGTTCCAGAATGTTCATTCAAAATGCACATGTTGAATATCAAATGGTGGTCGAACCCATAATGCTTTCCTTATGATTTATTCAAACCTAAGTCTAAATCAATGATTATGTAAGGCCGAAATTCTATGCTAGGGTGATGTCTTAGGTATTGAAGACTTATTGTTTTTCCTTAGAGAAGTATGGGTTTATGCCTTAGGGTATTGTTTTAAATGAAGAGGCAATTAGGGGAGATTTATGAATGCCTTATGCTTAGTGCCATATTTTTAGGGTTTCTCATTTTAATTGGTTTTATGAGAAATCAATGAGAGGTTTTGATAAGAAGAAGATTGTGTAATGTGCTTTTATGATTTTTGAGAAAATCAGAATGTTGTAATGAAGAGATAAGCAGTTTTATTTTTGCAGAAGATTTCCAATCTTTGAGTTGCAAAAATAGACAATTGTAAAAAATCTGCATCTTGTAAAAGCAGAAGCATAAAAGCGATATTCTATAAGTTGCTTTATGTTTTCTTGCTATTTTTTAGCAGATCTTTGACTGACTTTTCTTCTTGGTCGGATTTCAGACTTGTCTTGGAGAGATAAGGTGTTTTTGTGCTTTTAAAGCAGATTTAGCCTATTTTTAGAGGCTTGACAGGTTCATCATAAAAGCATTGTGCTTTTTTCTGCTTTTAAGCAGTTTTTTGAGTTTGTTTGAAGCATTTTTTCCTTGAGCTTTTTCTGAGCTCGGATTAGGGTTTGCTTGAGAGTTCTTTTGATAGATTTAGTCTTTCAATTCTCCATTCTCAGCAGTTCAGATTGGATTTTCTTGCCCTTACTCATTTTGGGGAGCTTGTAAACCTTTTGATAGTCAGTTTGGACAGATTGACACTCTTCTAGTTTTAATAGAGCAACAGATTTCTCCTTCTTATTTTTTGTCTCAAATTTTGTAATGGCAATCTAATATACTTGTGTTTTCAAATTGAAATCCTTTTATGTCTTGCTGTTATAGGTGGTGTTTCAGAATTACATGTTTCAGGTTGCATGTTGTATTTGTTTTCCAGATCTTCATGTGAATCACTGATGGGATATGTACCAATGAGATTGTGAGGATTAGTGCAATAGAGAAGTTGTTATGAGTGGTTAGGTCTGAATTCTTATAAGTTTGGTGAATCATCTTTTAGAAATACGTTTTTATGTTCAGTTATTCTTCATCCCTTTCCTCAGAAGCTGTTTTAGAATAGAATTCATCATTCAGAGAACCAGCTCACTCTAGAGATTCCTCTTTCGCATAAGATCACCCACATCTGAAAGAGGTTTCCATGTTTCAGTAGTTTTTTGAATACTGCATTCAGCAGGGTGCAAAACTATTGATAATAGTTTTTGGCACGCCCGGTGGGACACTAAAAGTAACTTTCAGAGAATTTTAATTTTTTAGTTTGTTGTTTGGTATATGCAGCAGATCTTTTCCAGCCTTCTGGAGGCTATCAATATACCTGGCGACTCCGGTTCTATTTTCTGCATGCTAGTACAGCCCGCACATGAGAAATATTCAAACAAGATCAAGTTCAAAACCTTTCAAGTATCAGGAGTTGTCCCCATCACGAAGGAGAGGTAGGACAGCAAGAAGGCTTTTTGAAGCCCCTACAAGATCAAAGTCGACACCTCCCAATTTTGGTGCTCTAGTTCTGTCACCTGGTGTACCAGTACCAATCTCGCAAGTACCACCAATGGTAGCACCACCGAGGCAGCATCCGTTTACACCCTTTAATGGAGGCAGTCCATTAGATATTTCCCAACATGATGATATTCCGGTTGCAGCCCTTTGAGGACTACCATATTTCACCAGAGAAGACTACACCACGCCAGTTGAACACATCTGTGACGTAGCCACGTTATGTTCAGTACATAATATTACTCAAGAGAACGTTGCTCTAAGGCTGCTAGCTGCTTCACTCAAGGGCAAAGCGCTACAGTGGTTTAGAGGTCTCGCTGTAAATTCAATCAGAACTTGGGACGCTCTAGGTAGTGGTCTATACTAGCACTTTGCGAATAAATCTGACAACTTATCTTTGTTAGAGCAGTTGAGTACCATTCAAAGGGCGCCACACGAACACTTGGCGGATTTCAACTATAGATTCCAGAGGACTTAGGATAGAATCCCGGTAGCGGTAAAACCCTTACCAGCACATGCATTTATGTTTTATCTAAAGGCTTTGAATAGTAAGATTGTTGTCATGAATCAGTCTATGGGTGGTTTAACGCTTCCAAATGCTTATAACATTGCTATTAATGCTGAAAATTTCCTTATTCAAGCTAGAGACATAGCTCCTAGACCTCCCATGCCCTTGTTTCCAGAAATACAGCCGCCTATTCCTACTGATGTACCTCCCTTGGCTGTTGTCCTGCCAGTTCCAGCAATAGGATATCATAGTACAGTCCAAGAAGTCGCTACCCCAGCCTCAAATCCTGAAATGCAGGAGCTAAAAAACATATTAAAGACCGTCGAGAATGGCCTTGTGACTATTAAGAAGCACATTGGCCAAGAACATAAGCCTTATCAAGCCCCATATCAACAAAACCAGCAAAATAGGCCCGCTTTCCATGGTGATTATCAAGCCCAAAGAAGGAATTTTAACCCTCGACCATTCCAGCCATACAATCCAAACACATCCAGCACGTCAAAAGAGCTTGTGTTGCAAAAAAATGTCGCTCAAGATTGTGACTGGTGCTACCCATGCAATCAACCCCACAACCAATCAGCTTGCGCCAACGGAGTGAGGAATCAAGCTTTAATGGTGCAGAATATATATGCTTCTTTGGAACATGTTGCAGATCAGAATCAAGAACAACAAGATAATTTAGAAGTCGCCTTGCCGAACTAGCAGAGCTCCAAATTTTGTGGCGTGAATGGCCAAGATCGGCAAGATTCTCCTATTTCGACTAATACCAGGTCTAAAAAATGAGCTATGGATCTAGGACAGCAAGCTAGAAGTGCACAGCAGCAGCCTACTATTAGTACTCAGCATGTTTCATCAAAAGTTAACGCTGCCACTCAGCCTAAATTATAGATTCTACAAAGGGGGAAAGAAATACCTAACAAGGAGCTGTCAAAAATGCATTCTCAGCCTGCGCAGAAGCAAAATGAAGCTGCTGTTACAAAAAACTAGCAGAAGGTAAATGTTTCATCCTTCAATATCATTGAGCATCTTAAGAAAACTACTATCAATATGTCGATATTAGACACTCTGCAGCTTCCAGGACAGAAAAGCTTACCGACAGGATGCATTAGCTGAATTGTCTATTTCTGACAACACCAATCAAGGAGTTGCAAAGGTTGTGTTGGCTAATGACTTGGAGGAGAAAAGTGGGCAGAAGGAAAAAGAGGTAAAACCCCCTCCATTTTACTTAAGTCTGATCATAGGTGATAAAATTGTGCATAATTGTATGGTCGACTCTGGTGCCAGTAGTTCAGTCATGCCTAAAAGTTTAGCCGACAAATTCGGTCTTGTTTATGAGCCTAACCCTCATAAAGGCGTAGTGCAATTAGATGGGTCTGCTATTAAGACTGCTAGCATAATAAGAAATTTAGCTCTTACCTTGCATGCATCCCCGAGTTTCACTATTCACCAAGATATTCATGTTATTGACTTACCGCCACACTTCGCCATTTGTTTATCATGGGATTTTACAGCCAAGTTGGGTGGGTTTTTGTCTTCCGATTGGTCTCATCTATTTTTTAGAACAAGGTACAATACAAAAGTGACCATTAAGTCTGAGCCTGTTGCCAAAGACCATATTGAACCATACTCCCCAAGCCCTATAAACACTAATCTCTATGCCACCTCTACAATGGAGGAGCAAACCATGACCTTAGACTGTGGCACCCAGGGAGACTACATTAGTCTCGATGAATGGGCAGCCGAAGATCATGAGCTTGATCCATGCCAAAACACAGATGAGGTAGGTCTAGGAGTTTATATGATTCGCGAGTCTAATTGCGACATGCCTAATCTTTGCAAAGAGGATGGACCGTCTACAGGAAAAGATAGTGAGTTCTGGAAACTTTATTTCGATGGTTCGAGGAGCAGTGTTGGTGCCAGAGGTGGACCTATGTTGATATCGCTCGAAGGAGATAAGTATTATTCAACCTACAGATTTGCTTTCAGTTGTTCAAATAATACAGCTGAGTATGAAGCATTGGTACATGGCCTTGAGTGGGCCCGCAAGCGAGGTATTAAATTTTTGCAAGTTTATGGTGATTCAGAGCTGATTGTGAATCAGGTCAGAAATTTAAATGCTGCAAAAAATGATTTACTTAAGAAATACAAGCACCGTGTATGGGATTTGATGGAAGATTTTAACGCTTTTAATATCTTGTCGATTCCTCGGAATCAAAATAAGCATGCTGACAGGCTCGCTGCCATAGGAGCCCAGTTTGACATTCCCAAAGAGATTCATAAAATAGAAGCACGTCAGTACGTGAAGATAGTGGTCAGACCTTCTATACCTGACAATAACGTGAGCTGGCAGGTTTTTGACAGCGACGAGCAAATCGTGAATTTTCTCATTGTTGAAGCTGAGTTCGCAAATGGAAATCAACAAAAGTGGCAGCAGCAGTATGAGGACCAGATCATGCAATTAAAGACCAATAAGCTGCCAAAGGGTTTGGTGACGTTAGAATCCGTCTTTAATTCATATGATCAAGTTCAGAAGGACAAGTGCAGCTTAATAGTTAAAGAAGAACATTATTCAGCTATTGAAATTTTCAAAGACAAGCTTCTCAAGCTAGGTAAGGTATGCAGTCAAGAGGAACAGCAAGCTTTCATTCTGTTATGTCAAAAATATAGTGATGTTTTTGCTTGGGAATACAAATATTTAAGAGGTTTTAACCCTGATTTAGCACAGCATACCATCGAGCTTGAGCCCGATGCAAAACCAGTAAGGCAGAAGCAAAGACCACTTAATCCTAAGTTGGAACACCTCATGAAGGTTGAACTGAACAAGCTAGTTGAAAGCGGTATCATTTTTCCTATCAAGCACACCTCTTGGGTGTCAAATTTAGTACCAATCAGGAAGAAGAGTGGAGAAATTAGACTTTGTGTTGATTTTTGGGATCTGAATAGAGTGTCTTTGAAAGACCATTACCCACTCCCTTCTATGGAGCAAATTTTACAGGTAGTTTCTAGTTCTGACAGATTCTCTTTGTTAGATGGCTACTCAGGTTATAACCAGATTCTGGTTAAACAAGAGGATTAGTTTAAGACAGCATTCACAACCAAGTGGGGCACGATGGCCTACAAGAAGATGTCTTTCGGCTTATCAAATGCTGGAGCAACATTCCAGTGTGCTATGGATATGGCCTTTCACGGCCTTATGAACAAGTTTGTTCTGGTATATTTAGATGATATTACTATTTTTTCCAGAAATGCTAATGAACACTTGGATCACTTGGAAAATATTTTTCAGAGGTGTAGAGAGTTCAGAGTGTCTCTCAATCCGAAGAAGTGTATATTTTCAGTGCACGAGGGAAAGTTGTTGGGGCACATTGTCTCAAAGCAAGGTATTTCAATCGATCCTAAAAGAGTTTTTGTAATTCTCGAATTGCCATTACCAACCCATAAGAAAGGCTTGCAAAGCTTTCTTGGGAGAATAAATTTCGTAAGGAGGTTTATACCAAATATCGCAGCTTTGCTGCAACCTCTCACTTCTATGTTGAAGAAGAACATGCCATTCAGTTGGACCAAGCAAGGCAAGAGGAGCTTCGAGCAGATCAAAGAGGCACTCGCAGCCGCTCCTACTCTCATTAATCCAAACTTTGACAAAGATTTCATTCTATATGCTTTTGGAGAAGTGGATACAGTTTCAGCCATGTTATGCCAGCAAAATGAGGAAGGCTTAGAACAGCCTGTTGTGTTTTTTAGCCAAGTTTTGCACGATTATGAGGTAAAGTACTCTTTTGTGGAGAAACATGTTTTTGCTGTTGTAAGAAGCTTGAAGAAATTTAGACACATGTTGTCCAACAGCAAGGTTCATTTATTAGTAGCTCATTCAACTGTCAAAGATTTCCTGCTTAATAAAGATATTAATGATAAGCATGTTGGTTGGATCACTAAAGTAATGGAGTTCGATGTTGATATAAAAGTAACCAAGCTCGTTAGAGGCAAAGGTTTGTGCGAGAAAATTGCTGGAAGTGAAAACAATAGGTTAAAAGAGGCTGCAAATACAGAAATGGTATTAAATAATGATGTCTTAAGTGTTGTTCAAGCACCTCTTGCTACATGGTTGCAGCAAATGATACATTATCTACAAACTGGCGAATGCCCCGAAGGCTTGGATAGAACAAAAAGAAGGTACTATAGATTACAGGCCATCCCTTATGCAGTTATTGATGGTGTTCTCTATAGAAGAGATTTCCAAGGTGTTTTGTTACGTTGCATTCAGCCTGATCAAGTTGACAAGCTACTGGCAGAGTTTCATGATGGACCTTCTGGGGGTCACTTTACTGCAAGAACAATAGCTCTAAAAATTATGAGAGCTGGTTATTATTGGCCAGATCTGTTTAAAGATGCTATTGCATGGGTCAGAAAATGTGAGAAATGTGCATTATTTGCTGGTAAATAGAGGCTTGCACTGCTACCCCTGCACCCGATTCGGGTAGAACAACCCTTTGCTAAATGGGGCTTGGATTTCATCGGCCCTATAAACCTGCCTTCGAGTGCAGGTCACAAGTGGATTATTACTGCCATAGATTATTTTACAAAGTGGACCGAAGCTGTTGCTTTAAAGGAAGCAAACGAGACTTCAGTGCTTAATTTTTATCAAGATCTCATCTCGAGATTTGGTGTCCCAGATTCAATCATTTCAGATAACGGTTTAGCTTTCATCGAATTAAAGATTTCAGATTGGTCTGTCAAAAATAACATCTATCTGAACACTTCATCAAATTATTATCTGCAAGGTAATGGCCAAGCGGAATCCACAAATAAGAATCTGATTCGGATAATCAAGAAGACTGTTGAAGATAACCAAAGAACGTGGCATGAAAAGTTGAAGCTAGCCCTTTGGGCTGACAGAATAACTCCTAAAAGAGCCACTGGTTGTTCACCTTTTGTTTTGACTTATGGAAGAGAGGCTAAGTTTCCTATTTCAATTGAATTACCAACATTGAGTTATGTTAAAGAACTGGAGTTGCTGAATGAACAACCTCTTGAAGTGAGGTTTGCACAGCTGGTTGAGCTCGAAGAAACCAGAAAAGAAGCTCTGAGACAGCTAGAAATACTTCAAGCGCAAATGAAGAATACTTTTGACAAGAGGGCAAAGCCTCGTGATTTCATTGTTGGAGATCTAGTCTTCAAGTGGAATGAATTTAAAAGTAGACCTAGACGACATTCCAAGTTTGATGCAATATGGGATGGGCCTTATGTGATTACGGAATGCAAAGAACACAACACATTCCAACTTTCCAAGATGACTAGTGAGGTGTTGTCTCTCCTAGTGAATGGGATCCACCTCAAACACTGCTTTTGAGATAAGTTATCTCACTGTTAGGTAGAGTAGTTTGCAAATAAGTTTGTTTCGCACATTTCATTTCAGTAGTTTGCTTTCTCTAAGCGTTGTTGCGCATTGTTTTGTTCGCCACCAGGGCCTGTTAGTTACCTTTCAGTTTTGTTTCATTTTCTTGCTGTTGATTGGAGTGTTGTTGTTCATGTTTCTGAGTTCACAAGAAGGGGGCAGATTTGACTTCGCGCCCAATGAATTGTTTTAAAGGCCACTGATCTATGCTTAGCAGGCACGCATATAGCAGAAATCGCCAAAATGTTACATATTTTTCACCTCAGCTCAAATGGAGGAGCCGGCTGATTGTTATTTAACATCTACGTGGAATTGCAGTGTCATGTTCGAATGCGGTTTCACATCATTATCATTATGCATTGAATATCAGTTATGCATTCTAGTGAGGTGGAGTTCCAGAGTGTCATTCAGAAGTTGCAGATTTAAAAGAAACACAGAATTAAGTACATGTGAAAAATAGCATTTCAGATGCTTTTATTCATTTCAAAAAGAACTCATATTTTTACAAGGCTTCATTTGATTTCACAATCAAAATAGTATTACAACATTGCATAAAATGCATTTTCTTTTCAACTAAAAAGCAGAATTGAAATCAAAGATCCACACAAGTCGTGGATGTAACTGTGACTGTGACAACACATTTCTAATAATACGTTGCACTACTGAAGATGCGAAAGTAAAAACACATAAGTGGCAACATAGTCATCATTGCCTGATTATCGACGCTTGATATTGAATGGTGCACCTCGTCGTCTCGAGCTTCGTCGACCTGTAAGAGGAAAAGAGGGGTGTCAGTGGCTCCGACTATGATGTAACCTATATGATGCACCGACAATAGTATAGCATACTATTAGCAATGCATTGAAACAATCAATCAAATGCAGTATGAAAGAAGTGAGCTGAAAAAGAAGTATCAACATCATAATCAACATGTTCTATTTTTTATGCTAACACTGTCTGTTTCCTTGTGCAGGTATAGGTAAATTCATGAAGCTGAACATTATTCGAACACCAAGCATGTGGAGTAAAATGGGCTCCCACAAGGGTAGATCCCGGCATGCTACCCTATGCATTAAATGGGTTGTTTTTGAAAAATATTTCATCATATACATCAAACAAAATGAAATACAACTAAAAGAGTAAAACAGAGTTATCCATCAAGTAACAAAACCAACTGTGAATTCATAACGATCAACATTTCTTTCTGAAGGCTACAGGTGAACAGTGAGTTTAGTTCACTTAAGGAATTTAACAGAATGCATTTGCATTAGAAATTGTTGAATTACTTCATTTTCTGTGTTGATTATAATCATATGTCATGTGAGTTTCAATTCATTATTTCTCTTTTGGATAGTGAACAGGCATACATATGCCTTAATGCTTTGTTCTAATTTTCATCATCAAAGAGAACAGTTTTTTAGAGCAGTTTGTGCAGTGAAATATAAAAATGCATGAAGAGTACCATGTTGCTCATAAGAACAGACACAGACAGTGCATTTGAGTATTAAATGATTCTGAGTTACCAGTTAGATATGAACCAGTGAGTAAAGGAGGTGATACTGATGCAATGTCGCAGTCCGAGAGCAAAAAGTGAGATACAAGTGTCAAGTAAGACATCACTTGTAATAGGTCAAGCCATGAATTAGATACAACAAATGTGCAGGATTTTGATCATTTTCAGATTACTCAGTCAAGGTCTTGACAGAACAGTGAGGTAAATTTTATGTCATATCTACAAGATGAGCACAGAATGCAGTAGGGGACCATAATGGAATTTTCAATTTTGAGCTTCATATGTATATGAGGTTCCAGAATGTGCATTCAAGATAGATCTTTCAGATTCTTAGTACCTAGAGAGTACTCTCAAAATGAGTATTGGATTTTCATTTTAAGGATAGTCTACAGCTCTATGTCGATGACAGTTCTGTGATTTGAGCTCAGGTGTTATAACTGTCAAAGAGAGCTACAGAAATGTCAAAACGGAATACCTAGTAATATGGGCCAATGAATATAAACAAGCAACAATAATGCAATGAGTTCCTTTCTTTTGAGACACACAGAATGCAGGGAGGTTAAAATAAAGACAAATATCCAAGGCATCTTTTGTTTCAGAAGTAGATGCAAAATATCATTGGTTTTCTGAGCCAAAATCCTGGAGGAAACGCAAGAAAATATACAGTTTTAGCACCATTTCAAGCAAGTATGGGAGGTCGAGTTCTGTCAGAAATTAAGAATAAATGCTTTTGTTTTGAAAATATCCAAACCCATGATAGTATTTTGTTTCAGAAGTTCAGGATAAGGTTCCGGTTCTGGGTAGAGTTTATATCCATAAAATGAATTTATAGTTTCTAATTTTAAATACCCACATGTGGGTTAGCTTCAAAAGTGCAGAAAGAGCAATAATAAAGATTTTCGGTATAGCCTTTTTATCTACAAGAGGTCTCCCCGAAAATACATTGTCTTGGCGACTAGGAAGTAATGAAGAGTTTCGGCAAGACACAAGCTCTCTACAAGAGGTCTCTGCGATGATGGTAAGTTATAGCGACACTCATAAAATAGAAACCAGCTTCATGAAGTTTTCAGAAACCAAGGGTTGAACTCTCAATCTGATGGTCGAGCTTCAGAAGGACATAAAACATGATAATCTATGATACCCATATGGGTCTTATTTTAAGCAGTAGTATAATTACAAATATGCAAATTTTTGTACTAGTTCGAGCCTCAGAGTAAGAAAAATACAATTTTCATATGATTTTCATAATAGCCACAAAAGAGACAGCAGGGGAAAAGCAATGCAATTCTGTGATATATCGAGCTCAGGAGAGAAGAAAATGCAGTTCAGTTTCCAATTTTTAATACCCACATGTGGGTTTATTCTCAAAATACAAAAAAGGCAGTTTCCTTAAAAAAAATTGAGTACCCATCTTCAGTTTGGCTTCAAAATGCAAAGGAGATAGCTACAAAAATACCCATGTGAGATCTTGATTTAAAAGGCAAGAATATACAACAAATGCGAGTTCTCAGATTTTAGTCGAAATACAGGAGGGTAATGCAGAATTATTGAAATTTCTTTAATACCCATATGCAGAAATATTATTAAATCGACATAATGGAAATTTATTGTTTTGGGTCAAGCCCAAAGGTCAAGAAATTGTTTCTTATAGTGCTCTTTTGGCACGGCATGAACATGGCCAGAGGTTCATGAAATAAAGAGAGCTTTTAGGGTTTCTACGGAGCAAAGGAAGGATCAAAGTCAAAAACAAACTCATGCAGGCCGCGCCCTTAGGGTTTTTAATATTCGAAATAATGAAGTAGAACGGTTATCATACTTCAAAGTCAGACTTACCCACTGGAATTCTTGGTCAACTAGAGAGCAGAGAAAGATTACTGAAGCACACGGGCTCGAATCCAACACCATCATAGCGGCGTTGTTCATGCAGACAAAATTTCTTTCTTTCCAAAGTCACGGGTGTGAAATGATGATAATTAGGGTTTGACCCTATTTTGATCAAAGCCCTAATTCGAGCCTTATGAAGTTCCAGAATGATCATTCAAAATGCATATGTTGAATATCAAATGGTGGTTGAACCCATAATGCTTTCCTTATGATTTATTCAAACCTAAGTCTAAATCAATGATTATGTAAGGCCGAAATTCTATGCTAGGGTGATGTCTTAGGTATTGAAGACTTATTTTTTTGCCTTAGAGAAGTATGGGTTTATGCCTTAGGGTATTGTTTTAAATGAAGAGGCAATTAGGGGAGATTTATGAATTCCTTATTCTTAGTGCCATATTTTTAGGGTTTCTCATTTTAATTGGTTTTATGAGAAATCAATGAGAGGTTTTGATAAGAAGAAGATTGTGTAATGTGTTTTTATGATTTTTGAGAAAATTGGAATGTTGTAATGAAGAGATAAGCAGTTTTATTTTTGCAAAATATTTCCAATCTTTGAGTTGCAAAAATAGACAATTGTAAAAAATATGCATCTTGTAAAAGCAGAAGCATAAAAGTGATATTCTATAAGTTGCTTTATGTTTTCTTTCTATTTTTTAGCAAATCTTTGACTGACTTTTCTTCTTGGTCAGATTTCAGACTTGTCTTGGAGAGATAAGGTGTTTTTGTGCTTTTAAAGCAGATTTAGCCTATTTTTAGAGGCTTGACAGGTTCATCATAAAAGCATTGTGCTTTTTTCTGCTTTTAAGCAGTTTTTTGAGTTTGTTTGAAGCATTTTTTCCTTGAGCTTTTTCTGAGCTCGGATTAGGGTTTGCTTGAGAGTTCTTTTGATAGATTTAGTCTTTCAACTCTCCATTCTCAGCAGTTCAGATCGGAGTTTCTTGCCCTTACTCATTTTTGGGAGCTTTCAAACCTTTTGATAGTCAGTTTGGATAGATTGACACTCTTCCAGTTTTAATAGAGCAGCATATTTCTCCTTCTTATTTTCTATCTCAAATTTTGTAATGGAAATCTGATATACTTGTGTTTTCAAATTGAAATCCTTTTATGTCTTGCTGTTATAGGTGGTGTTTCAGAATTACATGTTTCAGGTTGCATGTTGTATTTGTGTTCCAGATCTTCTTGCAAATGACTGATGGGATATGTGCCAATGAGATTGTCAGGATTAGTGCAATAGAGAAGTTGTTATGAGTGGTTAGGTCTGAATTCTTATAAGTTTGGTGAATCATCTTTTAGAAATACGTTTTTATGTTCAGTTATTCTTCATCCCTTTCCTCAGAAGCTGTTTTAGAATAGAATTCATCATTTGGAGAACCAGCTCACTCTGGAGATTCCTCTTTCACGTAAGATCACCCACATCTGAAAGAGGTTTCCATGTTTCAGTAGTTTGTTGAATACTGCATTCAGTAGGGTGAAAAACTATTGATAACACTACCAATGACTCCAAAAAATTCCTTGCTTGACACCATCACTGGCAATGGTGCCAAAAATGTCTTCCTCCTACAATGATTTCATAACTGGGCTTCTACGGCCATAATTCAGAGATTGGAGATCTAACCTAAATAGTCATTCAACCACTATGAAGGTGCATTTAACTTGTCAACCCAGGGACACGAACTTGAAATGGGTCGGCACTCTATGTGCACTAGGGGCTCAAGTAGTCACCATGTCCTACAACTAAGAAACACAATGCTGGAAGTAAATTGTTGAAAAGGAAGTAAAGCAAATACTGAGTATCAACCAACAACTATGCTGAACTGAAATGCAAAGTAAGAATGAAAGATCTGAGAACAAACAAGAACTACTCTGTCTGCTTTGGCTGTAGGAACAAACATAGAATGGACTTCTAGTGGCTACAGGAACAACTAAGAGAATGGAATACTCACCAAGTGGGCCCCCTTGGATAAGTATCCTCTACACTAACAACAACTCAAATGTTCAAACTTAGAACTTTATTTTTATTCACTAAAAATCATGCATACAAAGAGTAATGTATCTGTATCACTGAAAATGAGAGTACAATGTAGAATCGTACAACCTCTAAAGAAGGAGCATCAAATTATTATTTATACTACAGCTAACAAGGTAGTCAACTCAACAACTAGGAGGATGCCATCTAGGGAAAGCAGGGAAAAGTGAAGCGGCGGCGATTACGCGTACATGGAATCCAGTCAGGCATGCAAGTCAAGCACAGATTCAACACAACAGTAATTCCCATGCATGCTTGATCATTAAGGTCCACTACAAGGCGGTTACATTCGATTGAATGAAGAATCTTGATTTTCGGTTGCCTTTGACCTGGAGCTACTTCTCAACTGGATGTTATGGTGCATGCCCAACTGGCGGTGTCCTCCATAACTTGATGTATTAAGTCTGCAGTCCAAGGTTAGTATGCACAATAACTACACATCAATAACCACTCTAAGAAACACTCATTAATCATATGCAAATCAAAATAGATGACCCACATGTTATTCCAAATATCATTAAAGCCTGTAGAGATAGGGTAATGTCAAATTTAAATGGCTTGAGGGAAACATTATGCTAATACCAACACTTAAGCATCAAAATCCATGACATCAATGAGAAAATAGACTATAGATTTTACCCAAACTAGACCAAAAACTAGGCTCATCAAGGAGCGTCGGCGGTGGTCATCTATGCGGAGCCCACAATGTGGGTCTCCTCTATCTCTTGTCACCTTTACAACAACATATTCTTCACAGTCCCTCACATTCCTCCACCTACGCTTCTCTCGATAGAGATAGCTGACGCGGAGCCCACCCTTTCACTCATCAATAGACGTCACCATTGTGAGATCCGCAATGCGAGATGCCGCTCAAATCATGTTGATGTCCTCATGGAATTTTCCTGCCAGCCCCCCCACAAACATCCACCTGCGTGCTTCCATCCACCTTTTCCAAATGCAAGCTACTCCCTAGCGGGGGTCGTCGCCTTCATAATTGTGGCTCGAAAGCATTATCCTCATAATGGCTTCTTATGAACGGCCTTCTGCCTCGTTCTCTCTACAAATTACAAGATGATGTTATATTCTAGCTGCAACTTCATGATAACTTGAGGATTTGAGATTCTCAATGCACACAACTGAGTGAACTAGACTATGATTACATGACACCAATTTGGACACCGAATTCATAAGTATTTGGTATCTACAGGAATAAATAATTCTTGGGTCGACATTTATAGCACTATTAATTGTGGCCCACTACTGGGTGGCACCTGCAATGGTTATGCAAGGGCGCCCAGGTCATTTATCCCATCTATTATGATAAATATTTTCGTGGGGGGAAAATGCAATAAGTGTGGATCATTGTGGGCTAGCATCACTGACCCCAGAAGTAATAGTGGATAGTTTTCAATGAGAAAACTTGACAACGGGTCTCTTCACACCCGAGACTACTTCCCTCAGCACCATTGCTCCTACAAAATGAAGGAATACAAGTTGCAATCCTTGTGGGTGGAAATTTGGTTTTAATGGAGGATGTGGTAGAATGGCACAAAGCATAATGTAGCCAATGATGATGTCTGCTAGACTTATCAAATGGAAATCCACTTTGGAACTCTAGAAGTTTATAATATATCTCAGAGACAATTAATGAAGATTTCAACCACTAAAAGGAATAACAAAGTGTATAAAAGTGCAAAAGGAAATGTCGATACATCTGATGTCAAACTCCCAGATATTTCATGAAGTGTACGATGGCGAGTAGCTTGGCAGGTCCCTAGGCGGTGGAGACCATAGTTCCCACAGTCGATGAGACAAAAAATTTCCCAGAGCAGGACCTTTGCGTCGCTCTTCCCGTGAGAAGAAAAATCTCCACTGTCACTCGCACTTAGTAGCCTCCCGAAGAAGTGATTCATAATGATGATTTACATAAGGAGGTATCTTACCATCCCACGATAGGAAGTTAGCATCAGTCATGATTATCAATGAACAAAGCATTCAGAACTTTTTGTGGTCACTCGATGAAGGCTTCATTTTGGGGCCTACATGATTGCCTTGGCAAGGTGGAGTTTCAATCTGCATACCCCGCAGCATGGGTGGACATCTCCTTTGAAGGGACATTCTATTTCACCTTGTCCCAATGCAGATGCCATCTTCCCCAACGTTGTTACTTAAGCGGCATTCTCACCGCAATATTTTGCATCCTTTTACCTGCAGCTACTCTGACAAACACCTTCCTTGCGAGTACCGCAATTCATGGTGATATTGTTTCCTTGGATGTCAACTGCGACAGACTAGAGGTGGCTTCCCATAGGACTTATTTTGCAGTTGGCTTGTGTGCCAGTGGGACAAAACGATATAAGGATAAGAGGAGGACGATATGTTACTCTTGTGTGGCGTCCATGATTTTGATACAAAGACAAAACTTATAAAGGAAAAAGGAGACAGTCCCTCAAAATTGTTATGCGCAATACCACTCGAGCGATATAAAATCTTTATTGTCTTGGCCACCTTTTCACTCTTCACAAGCCAGGCATTCGAAGGTGCTATGGGTTGATATATTGATCTCATTGAAAATGTTCAAAGTTAAATCGTTGGCTATGATCACGGGGATCGCATGGCCCTTGGCCATCCTTCCAGGCGTCTTGACTCGAGTCTTCACCTGAATTTGATCTCCATTGGATTTTCCTCCATTGCTACAAGTTGACAGAATATTTTCAAGGGATAAGCCATCTCTAGCACAGGGTGTGCGATGCATATTTAACCAATGGTGATACAAAAAATTTAACACATTTAAAAAATAGATTTAATACAAGGTCCTTTGATGATAATATTACCGTCGTGAGAAGGACTTTGATTGAGGAAGAAACTAGAAGATGGCTTGTTCTCATGCGAACCTCACCCTTGCAAGTGCCACATGACCCGATGTCATTCTTTAAATGGCCTCTTCTCTGCATCCTCCCATGTCCTTCATACCATATAAGCCATACTTGTGGGCTCCACATTATGCGACACCGTCGTTTCTTGACTATGGAAGGTGGCGGTTCAACAACAACCACCTGCATTCCCCTACCTGATGGGGATTGTTCGCACAGGTCCCACATCTCCAAAAAAAATTTGCCTCCGCCATGATCAAAATGGAATTTGCACACCATCTTTGTGCCACCCATTCCCCACAGCTCCTCGACGGAAACCTTCCATGCAGGGTCTGCCTTCGTCTTTTCCCTCATACCTTGCTGACAGCGTCTTTTGTTTCTACTTCCAAAAATGTTGTTGGTGTTTGATATTCTTGCACCATGGAATTACTGATAAGACGTACAAAATAGCTTCTAGAAGATCAAAATGGGACTAGTATTGACTTTCACAAGGTAGAACCAAGGTATCATCTGAAGAGTGTGTTTATTGTGATGTGTTTTAAGCTAGCCAAGCCCGAATGATGAAATATAAGAGGGAGGGGGAATTCAAGGGGGAGTTGCGACCCAGCTAAAATGGAAATTTAATCGATAGCTTGGCTTCATGACAAATAGACTTGTAGAAATGGTAGTTAGGACAACAAGGGAAGGAAAGATGGATCATCACTGTGCATGCAGCTACGCCAATGGGACAAATGCGTAATAGAAATAAGTGCTTGGTATTATAAGGTGATCGTTGGTTGTGACTTATGGAGTTCATCCTCAAATAAGATTTTAAAAGGTGAGAAGGTAGAGCTACGATTGAATGAATATCATTTTTCGTCATGGGTAAGACATTCAAAAGCATCGTCTTCATCATTAGCCTTAGCTTGCAGAAAAAATCAAAGTGATCAAATGTGGGTGTGAGGAGGAACATTATTGAATCCAAAGATGGGTATGTTGATCTCTAATCGGTGGATTGGTTGGTGGATTTGTGTCGCTCCGATAATCATGAATTGTGAAAATTTCACTAAGGTGCATGGGGATGGCGAATGACGTGAGGCCTAATTGGGAGGGTCCAATCTGTATGTGATGTTCTGATTGAGACATATGAAGATTATTAGAAAATAAAACATCCTTGCAAAAGAAACTATGTACGCCATTGAACAACTTGTGCATGGAGTATTTGAAGGTTTATGAAACATCATGGTAGGGGCCACTCGTTGAACCTAGAACCATTATTTACGCAGAGAGATATGATGTCGGTAAGTTAGTAATGGTCGGAATGTTGCCTCCATAGGCCAAGTTCTAAATAACTTCCATTCAATGGTGTGGATCCCACGTCGTCTCAAGTCGATCACCTCCAATGCTCATTCAATGACCTCCTGTGACTGTCTCTTCAAACGGTGGCATCCTTCTTCCATGCGGGTCCACGAGGCACTTGGTTGACTTGAGAGCTCACCATTCTTCTAAGAGGATTTCTTGTGGCTGCCTCTTGCATCTCCCTACCTGATGAAAGTTCTCCATGCAGGTCTTGATGCCTACAAGGTCGTCTAAATGGATTTCTTCTAGACCGCTGTCGAACTATCCTCTCCTCCCTCAAGGACCTATCAATATTCTAAGTGTTCCTTATTTTATAACTTGGGGTTTCAAATTAAAATATGATTGGAGCTACTCAAACCACTCAACATATAATGCTACCAGATATGGATCTATGGGATTACTCCACTTAATGTTCGTATGACCCATATCTTCTCTTGTGCCTAGGATTTTGGGATTATGTGGGGTAGTCTGAAGTTTTACGTGAAATCTCATCTAGGATGGTGTTATAAAATGGTGTTATTCATTGACCCCTTATATATTCAAATTCTCACTTCCTTGTGATGTTTTAAAGAATTGACGACTTTTATTCATCCCTTTATGTTGTGTAGGCCTTGTAATATGAATATCAGGGGATAAGAGGATGTTGATCTTGTTACTTCTAGGAGATTCCTGAAGATATAGTGAACTTATCTTCATGATTAAATTCAAAGGCTTTATTTTAATCCTAGTTTTGTTCTAATGCAAGCTGGGATATATGAAGAAGGTGGTGTAAACTGAGGTGTACCAAAATGGTTCGTACATGGATGCTTATCATAGAACGCACATCAAGACCTACTAATGGAGTGAAGTCAATGGGATATCCTCACCGCTAAATACATGAAGAATCGAGTTAGGGGATAATGATTAGCTTGCCCACACAATGGATGAAGAGGCGTTGTCAAGAGGGGAAACTCTTTTGGAATAAGGTTGCAATCAAAAGTGTACATCCGCATGAAGGGCATTAGGAATAGTGTCCAAAGAGAAATGCTTCAAGCCAAACACACTTAAACAATGGGTGACTTATCAAAGAGGGACTAACAAAAAAATGGCCACATGCCAAGGGAGATCAGTTCCAAAGACACGGATGGCTATCTAATGAATGTCAGAATTGAAAAGGATTCGTTTTGGCTTTCCCCAAATAATTGTGATTCCACAAGAGATGTCTTGTCAGATCAAGGACAACTTATCCATTTTATCATGACTCAAATCTACAAACAAGGATCATCTGATTCACTAAAGGATGTTGCGAACACATCAAGCAAAAGGTAGCCTTTAAAATAGTTTTAGCTATAGCAAAAAAAAGGAAATCGGCTATAGGACAAAAGTGCTACAGTGACAAGTCACTACAGGACAAAATAGGGAAAGGACAAAAGATCTATTTTAAATTCCTTTATAATGGGGGGTAGGTGAAACCCTAATGTAAAGAAAATCTTGGCCACACATTGAAAATTAATCCTAGTCATTCATTTGGGCTTTTGAAAACTATAAATAGGGGCTTTCCCCTCATTTGTAAATGGTTAGAGAACTAGTGTAAAGGAATTCTGCAGCAATAGAGAGAAACATTGCATGATTTATGGGTGTTTATTTTGAGTTTATTCATTATGCATGCATGGTTCTACTTCCAACTTAGTTTTTAGCTTGTAGTCTCTTGAATGGTTGTTATAATGATGTTGTTATAGTATTTGATGAGCTTTCAACCTGTACTTTTAGCACTTGTTGATGACAAGTTGTTGTGCAAAGTTAGCTTTGGCTTCTTTATGTCATTGTTGCAACCTAGTTCAATTTCATGTTCATGATGTGTATGTGTAATCTAAAAAATTAGCAAACCTTAGAAGATTGCACTAGTTTTGTGTAGTTGTAGGTTTCTCTTGGTCAAGCAAAACTCAATTTAGGAATTTTTTCTACTGTAGCAGCCACCATTGTTATTGTTCATTCATAGCTTAGGATTAGAACAAATTTCTCAACCCTTTCCCTTTTTGCTCTTTGTTTTAGTCCTTGGTTAGAGTAGGATCTCAAGCATCACCATGAGGCTTAATCAGATGAACTTGGTGAGTTTCATCTTGTTGTTCTAAGTGGGTGGCTACTGTTCATTCACTTACAGCACTTTGAAACTCCATTTGTAGACCCAACTTCCCATGCTTTGTAACTCATACGTAATATTGCCTTGTGATACCAGCAAAACACATCAACCAACTGAGAGATTCCAAGCTTTTCAAGACCTGACATCCAAGAGAACTTGGGGTAATTTTCTACAACTTGTGTGTAGGAGATTTCCTTTCAAGAGAGGTAATGCACTTACGCATTTCCTATGTTGAGAAGTTCTAAATCACCCATCAAAAAAACCTATAGGAGGAGCATGATTAGTTAGATGGTTGCTCCTTCTACAAGAGTTTGATATTAAAATAGTGGAAAAACCTAGTAAGGCTAATGTAGTGGCAGAATTTTTTGTCAAGATTACCAACATAATCAGCTGAACGGGTAGTAGATGATTCATTTCTAGATGACCACTTGTTTGCTCTTAATGTACATGTACCTTGGTATGTTGACATTTCAAATTATTTAGTAACAGTGCAGATTCCACCACACTTTTCTCCAAGGGAAAAGAGACAACTAGTACACAAGTGTTTTCCATACTCTTGGATATTAGGTTATCTTTTTACATTGGCCCTAAGAAAATCATGAGAAGGTGCATAAGGGAAGATGAGATCTTTGATATCATGAAGGCTTGCCATGATGAGCCATGTGGAGGTCATTTTGCAGCAAAAAGAACAACATTTAAGATCCTCATAACTAGTTATTATTGGCCAAATTTGCACAAGGATTCTATTAAATACACATGGAGTTGTGATAGGTTTCAAAGAATGGGTAAACCAACAAGGAGTGATGAAATGCCATTGAATCCTTAGTTAACACTAGATCCTTTTGACAAATGGGGTTTAGAATTTATTAAACCAATCTCACCTACCTCCAACAACAAGGAATACATTGTTGTTTTCACTGATTACTTGACTAAGTGGGTAGAAGTAAAGGAATTACAGTTTTCCAAAGATGGCAATGTGGCTAAATTCTTGTATGAAGATATTTTCACTAGGTATGGAGTCCTTGAGAAATAGTCACTCATCGGGGTCAAGTGGAGGTTACTAATAGAGAAATTGAAAGTATTCTCACCAAGATAGTACATTTACATAGAAAATATTGGGTTGTATGGTTACCAAAAGTAGTATGGGAATATAGTACAACCTGGAAGATAACAACTAGTTTTACACCCTATGAGCTAGTCTATGGAAAAATAAAAGTACTTCCAATTGATTTTGAATATAAGACATTAAGACAAGCAGTAAGATGGAAATGGATTTAACAACTCAAAAGGAGATATTACACCATTTAAATGGATTGGATGAAATTGGGATGGAGGGAATCCATCACACTGAAGTAGTACAACAGTAAAGGATGAAGTGGCATGACCATTATATCAAAACAAAGGAGTTTAATGTAGGGTCCTGGGAATTGTTATATGATTCAAGGTACAAATACTTCAAAGGGAAAATCCAATCCAGGTGGTTGGGACCCTATGAAATCAGTCAAGTCTATCCTAATGGAGCAGTCAAGTTGCACACCATAGATGCAGTCAGATTCTCTCTTCTAGTTAATTGCCACATATTGAAGTTGTATAAGAAACCACTATGGAAAGATGATTTTATTTTCTCCTTGTTTCAGTAGTATGGTGCTCGCAGTGATCCAGATACAAGTTCAAACACATAAAGTGATATTTTAGTAGCACATGGCATACCAAATACTTTAGGTGACCTAGTGATTGAGCTACATAGCTCAATCCTTGAGATCACTCAGGATTAATTTATTATTTTACCTCACAAGCACACACAACATGGTTATAATGATGTTCCTATTTTCTCTAGAGGGACCTATTTTATATTTAATTGCTCCACACTCAGAAAGGGTCTTGATGACATAGGGACTTGTAGCATAATAGTTGTTAACATTCAGACAAGACCTAATGCAGAAAGTACCTGTAGCGCTATCTAGCTAAAAAAAATTCAAATCACTTGATGCCACATTAATTGCAGTTCACACACCTTCACCTAAAACTTATCACATGTAGTATACATCTTTTCATAATAAGTACCCCTAGCATGCTTCTTTTATTTCCTGCTATCAATTCAAATTTTGAATGTTTGAACTATCACATCACCAGCTATTATCCATCTAATTTGTTTCATTACCTTACATCCACCACATCACAATTCATTCACTTGCAGTTATTTCCAGTCACATCAAATCATATTTCGTATACATTTTATTTATTTTACACACACAACGATTAGTTAGTCCCTTCTGATAGGTACACAAGGTACACTATCCTAATTACTATAGATTTTTTAAAACTTTCATTATGTCATTCATATTAAATTATGCATGTGAAGTGTCCATACCATTACATTCCATATTTTCTAATCATACCCTTACCAAACATGAGTTGAAGTGAGGTCACTTCAACTATTTAGTTGGGGGGAGGGTACAACTCAACTAGTTTTTTTCAAATATCACCACCTAAACTAAATACAATAGATAGATATGACATGCAAAACCCTCCTAAAATTACACCTACTTTTTATTGATACTTCCAATTGAAAATTTCCAATCTTATGAACTTGAGCTAAGTAGATCCTAGAACCTATTTTTGAGCTCACCTAAGCTAATACTAGGAAGGGGAGTTGTAATTATGGTATGTTAGTGAAAGTGCATGAGGAAACAGTAGAAAGGAGAAGTATTTTGAAGGTGGTGGAGTGGAATTGAGCTGAATTTTCAAGGTTAACACATTGAGCAAAGTAAAGAGAGGTCATAATGGGAGGTGATGTTGTAAGGAGAGAATCGTCGGCTCACAAGGAAATACTAGAATATGCAATGGTCTTACCTATTTTTACTAGAGTTGGTTGGCTTGATTATTTCTTGAAACTAATAGAATTTGAAAATGATATAGCAAGAAGGTTTGTAGCCACACTGGAGCATGATGAAGCAATGGTGAAAGGATTATCAATGGATGCATATAAAGTTTCCATAGCACAAGTTTTTGGGTTACCTAGAACTGGAGTAGAGTTTCCAGTATGCGTTGATGCAGTTGCAGCCAGAGTGGAATCCTCTGATATTTGTAGGGGATCTCCAGGTAAGGGCACTAGCATCTTATTATAGGAATGAACAATTCAAGGGAGAAATAATGGAAGAATATGAGAGGGAGAAATTAGTTGCTATCCACATAAGGAAAGAATCTAAAGACCCTAATGCAGTTCTAGATGAATGGTTGAAGCTCCTAGATCATAAGGGTGTAGGAAGGAGAATTATGAAACTGAGAATAGGGGATTACAAAAGGATGCAAACATTAGCTATAGGATTGAGACAGTAATGTTACAGTTATATGCAAAGTAGATGGAACAGCTTGACCCCAGAGTTGTAGAGAGATGAACCTCATTCCATGTACAATTTCACCACCATGCTTGAAAGGGTACACATATACATGAGAATTGGTGCTGACATAGGAATTCACTAGGTACCACTTACATTTCATCCACCTATGCTACTCTATCGAGCTCCACATTAGACTAGGAAAAAAGGTGAGGAATGTGAGAAATTTGGGATTATCATAATGAGATAACTTGCAACTTGCAAAGGTTTCTACTTGAAGCATATCAAGGGGTTTGATGTTTTCATGGACCTTAGGGAGATCACCCTATGATATAATCTCTACCCCTAGTGTTTTTCTTGAGGACGAGAAAAAGTATAGTTGGGTGGGAATGATGGGTTCAGTTATTAGCCTATTTTTTCTTTACTTTTATGCATACTTTCAAACTCTTTTAGATATACCTTTAAGACAATACTCATATATTATGTTATCTTTTCATATTTATTATACAACCTTGGACCTAAATTATAGTAATGGAAATGTGGTTATGATATAATAGTATTGCATGGTTTATATGTAAGTATGTATGAAATTTGGATGGAATTATGTGTTTAATTATGGTAGTTAGCTTTGTGCACATGTTTTATGAATTAACCTTTTTGCAGCCAAGGAGAAACTGTAGCCCATAGCAACTAAAGTTGTAACCTGCAGCAAAAGGAAGACTAGGACAACAAAATAGGGGAAGTTCCAGATCAAACTGAATGCAATAACTACTATATGAAGACACTCGATGGAGTTGAACATGCATCATTATGACAAGTTAATAAAGTGTTGGAGAAGAAGAACTCTTTTGTTAATAGGATTCTACATAGATGTGTGTGTGTTTTACATGCAAATCTATTTCACGAAGTTTTAGTTCTATTAGGATTGTTATTTCTTTTTAGTTATAGTTTGAAATATTCAATATTAACTATATGCTTTGATATCTAGGAGTGGAAGTTAATGATTGTAGTTAGTTGTTACTTGAAATAAACTCCCTCGTGCTCGTATATAGCTGGTGGTTGAGTCCTTAGATAAGTTAGTTGATTTCAAATATTTTGTTACTTAGTTGTTTTTCAGTTTCAGGTATCAATTACAAACATGTTGAGTATTTAGAATGATTTCATTGAATATAATTAATGAAGAATATTTTGTGTAATCTTTTGTGTTATGTAATAAATGGAGTTCAATTTCACCTAGATGCATAGAATCTGATATTTAGATTTGGTTCTAGTTAAGTGAGGACAGCCACTTGAGCAAGTCACTCAAGGTAACTATTCTTCACTTCATTTATAGTTGTTTATTTTTGTTTAGTAGATGTTTTATGTTTATCATTACTTCATCAACTACATGTAGGTTAAATTAAAATCTCATACTTTGATTAGTAATGACCATTCATGGGCATGCATGTATCAGTTAATCAATAGTACTTTGCAGGTTAGAATAAGTTTAGTTGTTATTTTTTATCAGTTTTGAGTTGATATAGTAATACTTTATTAGCAGCAATTTAATTAGAGGTTAAGCTATAGGCACCCATAGCCACTAGTGCTAGTTTGTTTCTTTTACTATTTTACAATTCTATGAGTTTCCAGCAAGTAGAACACCTTGAATAGGATAACTTAGGCAGCCTCAAGTCTCTGAAATAACATACAGTGTAGCACCATCACAAGTTTACAATCCTTGGATTAACACTTTAATGTAGTCTTTACAATGTTGAGTTGACTATTCAACTAGATATACCTCTAAATTGTGTAGGTTCTACCAAGTTTACAATACATTAGTTTAGACTCTACAATCATCACTGTAGTTTTTCCCTTCTAGGGTTTTCCACGTAAATTTGGTGTTCTTGTGTTATGTGATGTGATGCATGCTTTAATTGTCTCTTTCCATTTCTTCAAGTTGAACAAAATATATTGAATACATGTTTAAGTGGATCTAGAGAATATTGATTTACCCCCCTTCTCATTATTTTGGGTGTTCGACAATTGCTATTAGAGCTTGGTTCATTGTAATAAGCTTAACCACTTGAGGAAGATCTTGGAGGTTGAACACATGGCTAATAGGAGATATCCTATCCCTCTGGAAGAAATTCCTATGGTAGGATTCACTGAAGAAGATTGCATGGTTTATATGAACAGAGAACTCAAATTAGCCCTTGAAGATTTGGAAAGAAATGAATGTGAGAATAGAGATTTTAAATAAAATGTCAAGGAAGCAGATGAAAGCATCAAAAAGTTGAGGGAGAAAATCAAAATGTTCAGAGAAATACACAAGAAAGTTAATGAGTAGTTGAAGCAATCAAATGAGATAATCACCAATTTGAAAGTACAGGTTGAAGAAGGAAAAAGAGTTGAAGAATTCCTGAATGAAAAATTGAAAAGAAAATCTATAAAATGTTCAAGACTTGAAGAAGAAGTTGTGAGTTTGAGATCAAATCTGGAGAAAGAAAAGAATAAAGAAGAAAAATTCAAGAAGATCCCTACAATGTTTGATGATATGCTTGCAAACCAAAAGGATTCTAAAGGAAAATGAGGATTAGGGTTTGAAAAGGGAGAAAGTTCAAAAGTAGATCAGACTGCCAAGTACTGAAAATAAGAACAATGAACAAAAGAAGATTGGAGACAAGAACAGCAATGGAAAGCAGGTATGAAATCAAAGGAAAGACTACAAAATACCACCTATTAGAAAAATGAATGTACAAAGGTACTCATCCTTTAATGGTTATTGTTATTCCTACAATAATTTTGGATATAAGGTTGTAAAATGTAGAAGCAAAATGAATTAGAATGTTCAATCATTTCCTAGCCAATGCTTTACATGCAATAGATTTTGTCATAAGGCTAGTGAATGTATAATTTAGATAATGAATGGTTATAATAATGGCATGCGGTTTCAATATTTTAATGGCTATTGTTATACATGCAATGGATTTGAGCATAAGGCTAATGTATGCAGATCTAGAGTTGGTGGATGTAATCTTGTTCAAAATGTTGTTATATGTCACAAATGCAATAAACCTGGACATATAGCCAATTTTTTCAAAAGAAAGAATTTTAAGGTTGATCAAGTAATGAAGAATGTACCAATGAATAAGGTTGATCCTATAGAGACGAAGAAAGAGATGAACAAAATCTAGAAAAAGAAAGAGGAGAATGAGGTTAAGAATGAATCTGTGCCAACTTCTACTGCAAATGTTTCCTCTAAAAACTAAATAAAGAGCTTTGGCTCAGGGGGATTTTTATGGACAATAATTAATCCCATGCCAAAGATATGGAGTTGATTCCTTCAGCGCATTGATACAAGGTATAGGTTGACATGCTTGACCTATTGGTGAAAACATTGGTGGAAAGTCTTTTGTTATGAATATTTGTGGAGAGTTTGAAGGTGACTATGTCATTATAGTTAGGGTTCATTAGCTTTTTACCTAACTTCAAACCAATGCAATCAATGCATTTTAGGTCATTCAAAAGGTTTTTATAAGTGATTTCACTTATGAAAATTTCATTTGTGATCGAGCATTTAAAGAGTGAAGAGCATAGAAGAGGTGAGCTGAAGTGATTCAGAATTGGTGTGCAAAACCCTAATAAATAGAGATCTAAAGGTATTTACAACTTTTCACTTTTCCCTAAGTTTTACAATCATTTCAAGACTATTAAAAGATGTAGACCCCTCAAGTAGTTAAGGTTGTGGACTAACCTCAACCTAAATTCAAGAAATCTTGATAAATCAAAAGTGACGGATCTAGAAGGTGCATTTTCACACATTCCTTATGGGGTTATGCATACTAAGGATATAAGGATGTATATTCATGAAAAATTAGAAGAATACAATCATGTAAAGTTGGTAGAAGTGTGGGTAGATGAGCTTATCAGTGAAGATTTTGAGTTGAAACCCGAGTATGGAAGTTTAACGAAGAAGAAATTAGATGTGTGGAACTAATTTCCTTTTTTCTACTATGTTGATGAATGGGTTAGATATACATTAAGCAGAATCCATGATAGATTCATCTAGTTAGATCTACCACACATGATCAATAAAGAAGCCATTAGGGTTGTGATAGGGTTATGTTCTGAAGGACCAGTTTTGACTCTTAAATTGGTGAAAAATGAAGTGGTGATAAAATTAACCAATGAAAATTTTGATAAGAGAGCCCTACCAGTCAAGAATATTGAAGACCCAGCTATGAAATATGCATCCATGATGATTGGATATAAAAATTTCTTTACAAATAGAGAAAACTATGTTTTTTCTACTACAATTAATACTACATATGAAATGGTGAAGAAAGGTGTGAATTTTGACCTATGTAAGTTGTTAAGGAAATGACTATTGGAGAATATACAGAAAACTAAGGATTCTCGGTACCCTTTTTGGTATGGTAACTTCATCATATGTCTATTATTTTACTTTTTTAGAGAGTTTCCCAATGTAAGGAATGTAGTATAGTTAGATAATGTGCCAGTGGCTATACAAATCAAAGATCATATGTTGAGATATCTTAATTTAGCATCTAAAGATGCAGCCTTGTGGGGGTTCTTAAAATTATTCCAATCCCAGATGCAAGCAAGGGAAAGGATACCTAAGAGTGTGGTTGAGGAGTATAAGAATGATATTTTCATGGTAAGCAAAGACTATTGTATGATGGAAGTTGTGGAGCCAAGGATAGTATGGGTTCCTGAAATAGGATATGAGGTAGAAGAGAGTGTGATTATTGATCTTGCAAATCACATGTTGAGTATGCCTAGAGACACTACATAAGAAATATATGGCACTTGTGAGGAAAAATATAGTGAAGTATACATAGAGCACAAATCAAAGGAAATCAAGAAGAATGTGGAGAAGATGAAGTCACAAGTATTGGAGATGATGTAACTACTAAATTTCCTTGTGGAGAAATAAAAAGGCATATCCAATCCTCTGGAAGGTGCCCCTAGTGATAGAAGGTTAGGTAGGACCTCTACCCACTCTCTGGTTGTTGCTAAATCCTTCGAGACTAAACCTACAATTAGTTTGAAAAGAAAGATTCTTCCAGTGCCCCTACAAAACAACAAAGTGCTTCATAGAGAAGAAGAAAAGAGAAGGAAAAAAGAGAACAGTATGTAACTATAAATGTTGATGATAAGGAAGAACAAGAACAAGAATGAGGACCACAATTGGTCCAGAAGAGAAAAACCAATATCTCTCAAGTAGAGAAAAGTGTAAACAAAGCAAAAATTGATATTGTGGATACTGACAGTGAGGTAGAAGTGGAGAAGGAGAAACAATCTTACATGATTCATATGAGGGAGAAGAATTCCAAAAAAGAAGGTAAATCACCCAAAGGGAGAGGAAAGAAGAAGAATCCTCTAATCTGAAAACAAAGCCCTATAAAACTTGAAGCATTGGTGAGCTATATTTTAGAATATAGAAACCTCAAGGAGATTGTTGCATTATACCATATTGCCAATGAAATGGAAAAATCAACCATTGAAGAAGCTATTGTCAGGTATATTGTTGCTTTTGATGTTAGCATGAAGGATATGAGAATAAATTACCTAAGGACTTAAAAATTGTATTATATGCAAGAAGGAAAGATGCCATAAATGAAGATGCCAAGTTAAGGACATTTTCTTTGGAGAATATTAGTTCTTCACTTTTGGATGAGGATAGAGATAAATTAGCTCAATTGTATAATAAATAATTCAAGACTAAACGGGGGGTCAATACGCTGATGAGTAGGGACAACGCAGATATAGAAAGATTAAGAAATTAGATAGTGGAAAAGGTTGCCAATCTAGCAAAAAAATTAGGAATGTCTTTGGATAGCGAAGAACAATTGCATGATGATGTTTTTGTCCCTGAAGTGAATGAACTAGAAGATGCAAAACATGAGCATGCTCCAGAAAATGAGCATGTAGTTGAAGGAGAAAATGTGCAAGATGTTATTGATGATACACCTCTGATAGAAGAAAATATTGTTGGAGAATAAAAGGATGGTCAAATGCAAAAGGAGGAAGCACAAACAAAGCATAACACACCTCCCCTGAGAATAGAGAAGACTATAGAGCAATAAGAAGAAGTCATGCAAGACAACCCAAAGAAAATAGAGGCAAAAAAAACAAAAGACTTTCCTCTCCCAGAAGATAAAGAGTTTGATAAACAAGAGAAGAATGCTAAGGAAGACTCTAGCATTGGTGACAAGGAAAAAGATAATGTGAAACTAGTTGAAGAAGAGAAGAAGACTAAGGTTGAGTTCAGAAGTACAAACAAGGAGAAGGATGATGGGAAAGTTGAAGAATGCATTGGTGACAAGCAAAAGGTTGATGAAAAGAAGGATAAAGAAAATATGAAGATGGTTGATGATTCCTCTAAAGCCTTCAAATATTCTTTGAAAATATTATTAGATATGCAACTCCAATTCCAACTAGCAGTATTAGCACAGTTTTTATAGATCCCAATGCAGCAAGGCTGGGTTGACATGGATAAAATATCTCCCTTGCACAAACTATAACTTGGTGATGTATTCCATTCCTCCGCAAGAAAGGAGATTATGTAGACTCACCAAAATAGTGTTGAGAGATCAATGAGGTGATGAAAGTGCTACAAGAAAGGTCCCTGGTGCAAATGTTGACAATTCTTTATTTGATGTGCAACAATCGAGGTTACTCTGTTGGAAATATGTGCCTCAATCTCACAGGTTGAAACCTCTGGAAGAGCACAGTCGGTATGACCTTCATTATGTCTGGTCGACCAGCAGCTGGGAAACCTTATGAGATATTCAGGTCACCGAGACCTTGCTTCTATCTTGCCGACTGGTGTTGTCGTTGTGACTTGTGGTGTTCATTGTAACCTTCTGCCGAGGGGAGATCTCTGGCAGACAAGCCATTCTTATCGAATATCAAGGAGACTTTGGGTGACAAGCGGTGTCGGGGAGAGTTTTGGATGTTCGATATGTCTCATACCAACAAGAGAAGTCTTGCCGATAGTTATACACCTGTGGTCGTTGGAGTAACTCTTGTGTTTCGAGATGAAGTCTTATCAATATGGAAAGTCTCGCTGATAGCGTTACACTCGGGGTCATCGGGGAGAGACTTGAACACTTGGTGAGAACTCTTGGCGTGGGTGTTTGTCTCACCGATGTTATAGTTTGTTATCGGTATGACTCCTGGCAATTGGTGGTCTCGGGGTAACTTGGAGACTTCGGTAAGAACTCTCAGCGATAGCAATATGTCTCACCGACAGTTGAACATCGGTGTAACCTATTGGCAATAGCGGTAAGTCTTTCTGACTGTTGGTCATTTCAAAATGACTTGAAGGCTCGGTATGATCTCTTGGCGAAGGATGATGGTCTTGCCGAATAGAAATACAAGTGATGATCATTAGTATGAGGTCTTGGCGACAAGGTGAAGTCTGAGCGACAGCTTTCTGAACTCGGTGTAACCTCTTGCCAATAGTGATGACTCTTAGTGACATCAATGGTTAAGTCTTGTGGCATCGGGGAGACATGGTTAGTGTCTCACCAACATTCAAATACTCTTTTGAACACCTTTGACCAATTGACCATCCTACGTGGTTTTTCCTCGATCAATCAGAGAGCAGAATGGGAACCACTAGCAGTTGGATTGTTGCGGTCATTACTGAGAGAAAGTTCGACAGACAGGGGCGTCATGGATATACTCAAAAATTGGAGATGTTGACTAGTTCATTGGATTGATGAATGGTTTGATGGTTGAATGAACAATTAGATGAATAGTTCAAAGGGTGATCAGTGTGAATTCTATTCTGAGAGTATTGTAACTTGAATATTCTATACAAGGTTGATCATGGTGAATGTTGCTGTAAACCGACATCAGAAAGATAAGTCTGATCTATGTATGTAATCTTTATTATTGTAACACAAAGTGACTTCTCTTGGTGTGGTGGGTTTTTCTCCCGTAGGGGTTTTCCCACGTAAATCTGGCGTTCATATGTGTATGTTTAATTCTCTGTTTCTATTATCTCTTTCAAGTGCACCTTATTTGGACTATAATTAAAATTTTAAAAGTATCTTTGAATTCTTCCCTGAGGTTTTTGACGTTAAGAGAGTTGTTTTTGCACTTAGCTTTCCTTACAAGTGGTATCAAAGCATGGCCAGTTGTGTTATCCTTATGGGTACGTTGGGTTTTTTGAGTCAATTTATGTTCAGTGGGAGTCTTGTAGAAGTTTGTTAATTTGAATTACAGATTGAGATGGCTAGCACGTCAGGAAAGATTGAAATTGAGAAATTCAATGGCAGCAATTTTGAGTTGTGGAAACTTAAAATGGAAGATTTGTTGGTTGATCATGATCTGTGGATTGTTGTGTCTGGAATGAAGACTACAAGAATGAAGCAAGAAGATTGGGACCTTGCAGATAGAAATTCTAAGGGTTTGATAAGGCTCTATTTGGCAGACTATGTTCTTCTGAATGTGCATGAAGAGAAGACTACATCTTCCTTGTGGAAGAGACTAGCATCTATTTATCAGGGGAAGTCCTTGGTGAATAAACTGTTCTTGAGGAAGAAGTTGTACACTTTGAGAATGCAGGAAGGAGGGTCTGTAGTTGATCATTTGAACACATTCAACATGTTGATTGCACAGTTAACATTTTTTGGTGTGAAGATTGATGAAGAGGATTGTTGTATGCTGGTATTATGTTATTTTCTAGATTCTTGGGATCACTTGGTGATGGCTATTGGGAGTACGACATCCACTTTCAAGATGGAAGATGTTGTTGCTTCTTTGTTATCAGAAGAGATGAGAAGGAAATCTTCTGAGATGGCAAAGGAGGCTCTTGATGTTAGAGGCAGATCGAGAGATAAAGGCAAGAAGAAGGACAACAAGTCCAAATTGAAATCAGAGGGGAGATCAAAGTCTCCTGGAAAGAAGTCTAAGGTGAAGTGTTGGAATTGTGGGCAACCTGGTCATGTCTGAAAGGATTGTAAAGAGGAGAAAAATAAGAAGAAGAAGTATTCTTCCGACAATGATTCTTCTCAGAGTGATGCAGACGCCTTCATTGCAGTCTTGGCTACGCAGGCATCAGATGATGTCTGGCTGATTGATTCTGGAGCATCTTTCCACATGACATCTCATAGAGACTGGTTCACGAAGTATGAAAAATACCATGGTGGAAAGGTGTATTTGGAAAGTGATTCATCATTGGAAATAGTTGGTCGTGGAAGAGTCAAAATTCAATTCCCTGATGGAAGAGTGAAGGGAATTAATGATGTAATGCATATACCAGGTCTGGCTCGAAACTTACTTTCTGTTAGTATGTTGAATGATATTGGAGTGCAAGTCACGTTCTCTGGAAATGGCTGCAAGATGACTAGAGGCTCTATGGTGCTAGCAAGAGGTGCTCATGTTGGTACCTTGTATAAGCTTGATGCACATGTTGTGTAATGCAATAGTGTCTGCAAAGTCACAGAAAGCTACTCATGGAGGAAAAGAGTAAAACATTCTTGACTCTGTAAACTCTATGGAAGTTAAACTTCCAGCAAAAAAGACTATGCTCTGGCATCATAGGCTAGGCCATATTGGTGAGAAAGGCTTAAAAACCTTGAAAAATAAAAACCTGGTTGAGGGGCTTGAAGATTGTAACCTCGAATTTGAATTATGTGAACATTGTATATATGGTAAACAACATTGTGTTTCATTTTACTCCAGTCCTCACAAATCTTCTGGTTTGCTTGATTATGTACATTCTGATGTTTTTGGTCTAGTGAATGTTCCTTCTTTTTCTAAGTCAAGGTACTGTGTATCGTGCATTGATGATTATTTGAGAAGAACATTTGTTTAATTTTTGAAAAGTAAATCAGAAGTGTTCAGTCGGTTTAAGGAATTTAAGAACCTTGTAGAAAATCAGACTGGAAGAAAAATAAAATGTTTAAGGACTGATAATGGCGGTGAATTCTGTTCTGATGATTTCGAGAGGTACTGTAAAGATCATGGGATTAAAAGATATAAAACTACACCTTACACTCCGCAACAAAATGGAGTTGTAGAAAGGTTCAACATGACAGTGATGGAAAGAGCACGAAGTATGTTGAGCAGTGCTGGCTTGGAGGAGAAGTTCTAGGCTGAGGCAGTTGCTACAGCATGTTACTTGATAAACTATTCTCTGAATTCCGCTCTTGTTGAGAAAACACCTTTGGAAGCATGGTCTAGTAAGAAGCCCTCTTTAATACATATTCGTGTTTTTGGCTGTAAGGAATATGCGCATGTGTTGTATGAGAAAAGATCTAAATTGGAGAACAAGGTTGTCAAATGTATTTTTATTGGTTATAGTACTGGCATAAAAGGATACAAGCTTTGGAATCCTGATACGGAGAAGGTTCTATATAGCAAAAGTGTTATCTTTCTTGAGCTGAAGCCTTCTACCTTGGATCTGCAGTCAGAGACAAAATTAGAAAACAAAAAGGATGTAATTGAAATTCCTCCGACACCAGATAAAGAGGAATTGAAAATTCAAAATGTACCTGAAACTGGGGAGAGCTCAAGTAGTTCTGAAAGTTCTGAAGAAGAAGAAGAACCTCAGCCAGTGAGGAGGTCAACTCGTGAAAGAAAGCAACTAGGTATGGGTTTTCTTTGATAGATTCTACTTGTGCCTATGCTTTAATTTCTAGCATTGATGAGCCTAGGACTATGAAAGAGGCATTTAGAATGTCTTGATTCAAACTCTTGGTTGAAAGCCATGAATGAAGAAATGGCATCATTAGAAAAGAAGGATACTTGGAGTTTGGTGCCCTTGCCTAAAGGCAAAAAATTTGTTGGCTGCAAATGGGTATTCAAGAAGAAAATAGGTCTAGATCTGTGGAAAAGTACAAGGCAGGTTGGTTGCAAAGGGTTATTCCCAGGTAGAGGGAATTGATTATGGGGAAATTTTTTCTCCGTAGCTGACATCTATCAGATTTATTTTGTCACTTGCAGTAGCGTATGACTTAGAGGTCGAACAGATGGATGTGAAGACAACATTTCTTCATGGTGATCTTGAAGAAGAGATTTATATGTCCCAGCTAGAGCACTTTGTGGAGAAAGGTAAAGAGAAATTGGTTTGCAAGTTAAAAAAGTCTCTATATGGGTTAAAGCAGTCACCTAGGATGTGGTACCAGAAGTTTCATACTTTTGTTTTGTCAATGGGATTTGTAAGATCAAAATCTGATCATTGTGTGTATTACAAAGCTGAAAGTGATCAAGTTCTTATTATTGCTCTCTATGTTGATGATATGTTGTTCATAGGCAATAGTAAGTTAATGATTTCTGATCTTAAGTCTCAGTTGTCTGCAAAGTTTGAAATGAAATATCTTGGTGCAGCAAGGTTTATTCTAGTGATGGAGATAACCAGGGACAGGAATAGTAGAAAACTTTGGCTCAATCAAAGTAAGTATATCAAGATTGTTCTAGAGATATTTTGCATGAATGATTGCAAGCAGCTAGTTGTTCCAGTTTTGCAGGGAACGAAGCTATCTGTTGAAGACTGTCCAAAATATCCTATTGAGATGGAGGACATGACCAGTGTACCCTATGCTAGTGTGGTAGGCAGTCTTATGTATGCAATAGTCTATACAAGGCCAGACATTGCCCAAGCAGTGGGAGTTCTTAGTCAGTTTATGGCTAATCCTGGAAGGACACATTGGGATGTTGTGAAGAGAGTGTTCAGATATTTGAAGGGCACTTCAGAATATGCTTTGTGTTACCATGGGAACTTGGTTGAATTACAGAGGACTCTCAGCATTCGAGGCTATGTGGATTCTGATTAGGCAGGGGACATTGACAGAAGAAGATCCACCAATGGATATATTTTCATGTTGAATGGTGGTGCAGTTAGTTGGATGAGTAAGCGGAAGGTTGTAGTCGCTTTGTCCACTATAGAGGCAGAATACATGGCAGCTACACATGCTTGTAAAGAAGCAATCTGGTTAAAACATTTGTGTTCTAACATTGGTTTTAATGCAGGGAAAATAACAATTTATTGTGACAGTCAGAGTGCTATCTGTTTGGCAAAGAATCCTACTTTCCATGCCAGGACGAAACATATAGATGTATAGTATCACTTTGTACGAGATATGGTGGAGGATGGAAAGGTTTCGTTAGAAAAAGTGGATACTCTGGAGAATGTTGTAGATGCATTGACGAAGCCAGTGAGCACAGACAAGTTCAGGTGGTGTGCCAATTCGATAGGCCTTAGTGCCCATGAATGTCAGTAGTTTTGTTGTGCTCTGGAGGTGCCTATGTGATCTTCATCAAGTGGGAGATTGTTGGAAATATGTGCCTCAATCTCACAGGCTGAAACCTCTGGAAGAGCACAGTCAGTATGACCTTCATTATGTCTAGTCGACTAGCAGCTAGGAAACCTTATGAGATATTCAGGTCGCCGAGACCTTGCTTTTGTCTTGCCGACTGGTGTTGTCATTGTGACTTGTGGTGTTCATTGTAACCTTCTTCCGAGGGGAGATCTCTAGCTGACAAGCCATTCTTATCGAATATCAAGGAGACTCTAGGCGACAAGCGGTGTCGGGGAGAGTCTTGGGCGTTCAGTATGTCTCATACCGACAAGAGAAGTCTTTCCAATAGTTATACACTTGTGGTCATCGGAGTAACTCTTGTGTTTCGGGATGAAGTCTTATTGATATGGAAAGTCTCGCCAATAGCGTTACACTCGGAGTCATCGAGGAGAGACTTGAACACTCGGTGAGAACTCTTGGTGATGGGTGTTTGTCTCGCTGATGTTATAGTTTGTTATCGGTATGACTCCTGGCGATTGGTGGTCTCGGGGTAACTTGGAGACTTCGGTAAGAACTCTCAGCGATAGCAATATGTCTCGCCAAAAGTTGAACATCGGTGTAACCTATTGGCGATAGCGGTAAGTCTTGCCGATTGTTGGTCATTTCAGAATGACTTGAAGGCTCAATATGATCTCTTGGCGAAGGACGATGGTCTTGCCGAATAGCAATACAACTGATGATCATCAGTATGAGGTCTTGGCGACAAGGCGAAGTCTGAGCGACAGCTTTCTGAACTCAGTGTAACCTCTTGCCGATAGTGATGACTCTTGGTGACATCAATGGTTAAGTCTTGTGGCATCAGGGAGAGACGGTTAGTGTCTCACCAACATGTGAATACTCTTTTGAACGCCTTTTACCGATTGACCATCCTACGTGGTTTGTCCTCGATCAATCAAAGAGCAGAATGGGAACCGCTAGCAGTTGGACTGTTGCAGTCATTACTAAGAGAAATTTCGACAGACAAGGGCATCATGGATATACTCAAAAATTGGAGATGTTGACTGGTTCATTGGATTGATGAATGGTTTGATGGTTGAATGAACAGTTGGATGAATAGTTCGAAGTGTGATCAGTGTCAATTCTATTCTGAGAGTATTGTAACTTGCATATTCTATACAAGGTTGATCATGGTGAATGTTGTTATAAACTGACATCAAAAAGATAAGTCTGATCTTTGTATGTAATCTTTATTACTGTAATACAAAGTGACTTCTCTTGGTGTGGTGGGTTTTTCTCCCGTAGGGGTTTTCCCACGTAAATCTGGTGTTCATATGTGTATGTTTAATTCTATGTTTTTGTTATCTCTTTTAAGTGCACCTTATTTGGAATGTAATTGAAATTTTAAAAGTATCTTTGCATTCTTCCCTGAGGTTTTTGACATTAGGAGATTTTTTTCCTCACTTAGCTTTCCTTACATACTCCTTGACTCATTCAAAGAATATTTTGTTGGTTTAGAGGAGAAATTGGAAAAGGAGGTAAATAAGAAGGTAAATGAGAGAAGGTTGACAAATGTTTTGGAAAAGTGTGCTACTACATATGGTAAGATGTAGAACAACCTTAAGGATATTCAAAATTATGTTGAGGAAGAAAATATTTTATTTTAATTTTGTTTAAAATGACCCAACTCCACAAAGAACATAAAGGATGAGATGGAATCCATTGAGTCTTAGATTGATAAGGCATCTAAATTATATGATCCGTAAAATGATGAAGATGGAACTACAAGGTTAGCACTAGAGAATCTACATGGACAAGTCTTTCAATTGCAGAAATAAAAGGAAAAGATTCTTATATAGTTTGGTTAGCTCAGAGACCTAGTAAATGTTAGATTTACATCCCTGACCAGTGCTCTGGCTATGTAGAGAAGGTAGTAAGGGTGAATATGGTACCCAGTACTTTAGATGAAGGTGAAGAACTCCTCATGTAGTTTGAGACTTAATTTCACATGCTTGGCTTTGTCAAAAAGGATTAGGAAGATGACAAAAAGGATTGGGAGGCACACCTTGCAAAATTGAAGGTGTCGTACAAAAGCATTTTTCCTTATTCTAGTTGATTGTGTACATTTTTATTTTGTTTATGCAATTTCATATTTCATTGTATATATGCGAAATATAGTGGATAGTATAGCAATGAAATTGTTGGTTATTTTTTATGGATATCATTGTTAGGGGGAGTTACTCTCATATATCAATTAGGGGGAGTATGTATGTATGCTTGAACAATGCACCCTTTTCCATTGATTTCAAAGGTGGAGAGTAGTTGAGAAAACAATTGGTTGAAGAGTACTTTGGAGAATATTTGAAGAATATTTTTGGGCATGTTGTCGTCAATGACAAACAAGGAGATTGTTGGAAGTTTTCTTGTCACTGAGTAGATTGTTGGCAACATGAGCATGATAGTATATGGTATTTTCATTGATGTCAACATTGATGTAATTTTATTTGATGAGCATGAGTGATTATGGTGATGGAAATCCATTATACAAGTGCAATATTTTTTATTTGGAGCATAACAGATGTGTTGGGTATTTATCTAAGTCCCAGAGTACAATTTTTAGTGGATAGTGAACCAGTTTTGAGGTCTGCATTGCTGCACCATGAAGAATCTTTTTATTTGTTTCTAAGGAATTTTTGGTGTATGTTGAAGGAACCTAGATCCAAATTTTCATGTCTTTATGTCCTATGGTGTCAAAGATAATGATGACAGAGTATTAGACTTGACAATGATAGTGTTATTGATGTGGAGTACATGATTGGACTGCTTCGCATTCCACCATGGAAGAATATTTGGTTATGTGGTTTTTTGGGAGTGCTTACAGGTGTCAGAAGTATGAGTGGTTTAAGTGGTAATTGTTTTGGAGGTCTGCATGTCAGGTAATGCATGAACAATTGGTTATCTTATTATTGCTTCACCAAGCAGTGCCAACCTAAAAGGGTTTGTGGTCATGTGGAGTTAAAGGAAGTTTTGATTAGAATTATGGGAGCTATTATAGGTCCCTTCTAACCTATTTTGATGTGTTACAAGTTTTGGTTTATTCCACGAGAGGTGTATAGTTGGATCTTGATCCGACAGGTTGATGTATTGCATGTTTCATCTAATTAGGCCGACCTAATTGATGTTATAGGTTTTTTTAGATGTAATACAAATGTAAGTTAATTTTACTGTTGTAGTGATGATGTGTGTGTTGTTGAGAAAGTGTGATGTGAATTTCTAAGTAGATTATGTGAATGTGATGTGAAGAAGAACAGAGTGGGTATAAGTGTTGAGAAACATGAAGTGTGTTAAGTCAGTATATTGAGCTTCATTGGAACTATCTCCAGCATATTGTAGATGCATTGTATTAGTTCAAATGTTGGCAGTGAGCCACCCTTTCTTCTTTCTCTTATTCTTTGGATAGTGAGTCCACCTAGCAGTGAGCCTTTCTATAATATCTTGTAATCAGTTATAATATATTGTGAGCTAATCCTCACTGTGTTTTTCCCTTCTTGGGTTTTCCACGTAAATATGTTCTTATGTTATGTGATTTGATGCATTCTTTAATTGTCTCTTTCCATTTCTGCAAGTTAAATTAAATATATTAAATACATTAAGTGGTTTTAGAGAATATTGAACCCCCCCCCCCCCTCATTATTTTGGGTGTTCAACAATGATATGTTGCTCCTTAATAAATAAAGTATGGTTGCATAAAACCAAGTTTATACTCCCATGCATGGTAGTGAATATGTTATGATACTACAACTACCACATGGAAAGGAGCAGCAACTAATACTATTTATTAACTAAAAGATAATAACCAATACCACTTGTTGTTTCTTGCATGTTAGGCTTTATAGGGACTTAGATACCTTGTTCTCTTACACCACAACATTTTTCATTTATCCAAATTATTTTAAAATCTCATAACCTCTTCCATAAAGTGCTTTAATTTCTTTTGAGGAAGGTCATTTTTCATGTTCATCTTCATCATAAGTGGATGTGTAGTGTGTATTTTCTTCTTTGCTAAAAGTTGTGGAATTAGATGCTTTTGATGATTCAGTTGATATCATTGTTGCTTCTTTCTCTTTTCTTGACTTTAATTGTATCACCTTGTATTCCAAATCAAATTTAGGTATGAAATCTAATGATCCCTAATCATCTTCCAACAACATTGTCACAGGTGAAAGGAACTTATCCTTATCCTCAAATTGTAAAGGTTCCAATTTTGTAGTTGGTGTCAATGTTCTAAGAGGATTCATCATTCATTGTTAAATTTGTAAACAATTATTAGGTTTTGGATCAACTTTTATCATGTAAACCTTGTTTTTGTAAGTGTACTTCAATAGATGATGTAACAATAAAGGCATCACATTCATTTTATGAATCCATGGTCTACCAAAGAGAAGATTATATGAAAGATCATGAGGCATGACATGGATAAGAGTTTGTAACGTAACCTTACTAACCTTTACAGGCAATGTTATCTCACAAAGTGGTTGTTTTACAACATTATCAAAACCATGAATAGACAAAGAATCTAGTTGAATCTTAATCTTTTTCACTTCAATTTTATCCAAAATACGAACACTACAAATATTCAATGTTGAACCATTATCAACAAGAGTACACTTAATTCCACACTTGTTAATGATAGCTGTTATCATCAATGTATCATTTTGTTTCTATGTTTCTAAAGGAGGTAATTCACTTTGATGAAAGACAATGTCCATATTAGGTGAGTTCATATTCTCAATCAAATCTACCACATCATTTGATTGCAAACTAGGAGGGACAATGTAACTTTTTGCAAGGAATTTTGAAGCATGATATAGTAAACATGTGATGCCTGAATGAGATCCCACAAGGAAATCTTAGCATGAGTGTTATGAATTTTTTCAATAAGATCAAATTCTTTACCACTACGTTATAGAATGTTAGGTACAGGAGGGAGATATGGTTGAGGCAATGGTATAGATGTTGGATTTTTTCTTGGTTGTTTATTGTCTCTAGTGTTATGTGTAAGAAACAATATGATAACTTGGTTTTTGTGACACATGTTTACTAGCAAGTTATTTTTCAAAAATTAGGATATGGCCATGAGGTTTAGGAGGTCCTATAATGAGAGGTGACTTAGGAGGTCCAATAATCAAGGGAGATCTAATGGCCAATTATGTTTTCATAACCTCAGCAGATTTGACTTCTTGTTGATGATCTTCTATTGAGGGGAAAACCAAGGTGACCTTATCATCTTCATCTAAGCAATACATCTTACTATCTTTATGCCCAACAATATCTTCCCCAATAGGAGAGGTAGGGGGAGAGAGACAAACAAGATTCTCATGACATCAATAATTGTATCTTCTAACACCAAGCTACCTTTGTCATAAATAGGAGAGGTATTAGGAGAAGAACAACTATACTTTTCATGATTTTCAATGATTTCATCCTCTTGTATCAAAACATCCTCACAAATGGGAGAGATATTGGGAGATGAATAAAAACTAGGCAAAGTGATATTAAGGAATGTATCAATGATTTCATCTTCTTGTGTCATAATATAATTCCAAATGGTAGAAGTATTAGAAGAGGTACAAACAAGATTCTTATGACACTCAATGATTGGGTCTTCTAACACCAACGTACCTTCATCATAAGGGGGAGAGGTATTTGGAGAAGAAAAATTATGATTGTCATGATTATCCATGATTAAATTCTTTTGTACTATAACATTCTAACAAATGGAAGAGATATTAGGAGGGTAACTAACGTGCTTGTCAAAGGTTTTATTTTTTTTCCTTGGATTATGCCAATAAGTAGGGAAATTACAATCATACAAGCCATGTGATACTCTATGAAAACCGTATGTTTGAAAAGGAAACATGCCTCTATTTGTGCCAAAATGAGAACTAATCTATCCAAAATATGCAATGATTCAAAAAATGTAAACAATTTTCCTATAAATCTCATGATTTTCAACATTGAAATGTAACATTTTTTTCCCAAATTTGCAATAAATCAAGCAAAATAACATCTCTCTTACACATGCAATAACATTTTTCCATGATTTTTGAACCAAATAAAAATAGGTTAGGGGTATGTGCACCACAATGGGATTGATGAACTCAATTAGGGACCTATTCTTCTTTAATTCATTAGGAAATGAGATCCACACAATGAAAGGGCTATCAATCTTGAGGTGAGTCAATTCAAAGTGTGAATCTACTAATTTCCTTTTATTGCAAGTATGGGGGTCTTGATTAAACAACACTTTGGGGAGAAAGATTGAAAATAGCAAACTAGATCCAAAATGCAATCTACAACTTGGATCTTGAAGATTTAGCTCAATATTGATGGAACCTGAAATCAAATTACAGATCTGAGAGAGGAAATAAGGTATGTACTAGTCACCAAAAGTGTTTTTTTGCAGCTGATCTAGGACTCATTCACCCAAGGGTGAATGAGTCCTAGTTTAGGGTTTTTTTTAGATTTTGGGAGCCTCTGCAATAGATCTAAATCCTTCAATCTTCTTAGGTTTCAGGTTCAGAGTTCTAGAAATAAATTATGCAATTGATTTTTTATGAGATGACAACTTTTTCAACTTTGACAACTTCTTCAATTTTTCTCTTCAAGATTTCTTCCACCTAAATCTGCAAACACGAATCGAGAGGGAAAAATGTTTTGTTTTTGGCGAATGGGGGTTTTCCTTGGTCAAACCCCATTTTAGTAATTAAACCTTGTAATGAAACAATGAAACATGAAGGAATGATGAATGAACAAAACAATGTCACTACTCACCAAACCCTTGAATGAACCTTGGAATGGAAATCTGCAACTAGCATGAAACGGCTTCAATGGATGTGGATCTTGATCTTGAAACTTGATTTGAAACAATGTCTTGAATGCTTGAATGGATCTTGAACACTAATCAACATATTATGCATGATGCAAGAAGACTTTGACATGAAAATTGGATCATGATTGTTGCAATAATTCTTCAATAAATTTTCTCTTGAATTCCTTGAAATGATCTTGAAACCTCACTTTAGCTCTTGCAATTGAACACTTGAAAACTTTGATTGCTTAGATGAAACTTAGTGAAATGACCTTATATTTATAGGTATGTAACATTAATTTCTCATTATTCAAATAACACAAGATGACATGTGAATATGGATTTTAAATCATTAAAATACTACCAAAAACATAATTAAAATTTAGGTCCTAGGTCTAAGTGAGGACCCATTCACCCATGGGCGAATGGGTCTTAGGTCACTTACCTAGGACACACATTGCTCAATGAGAAGTGTTATTGATGTAGATCACGGTAGAAAATATCTTATCACACACAAACAACCACTTACAAGTTCCTTTGTTCATCAAATTGTGGGTTTTCCTTCACAAACCCTTGTTCTTCTTTGTAGCCTTTCAAAAAGGAATTTTTGGACATAACTCTCCAACCAGAATTGATCTCCAAGAAAGGATACTTGTTTTAGATACCCATTTTTCCATTATTAAACATATCTCAAAATAAAGGTAGGGTTATTTATACTAAATTCCTCAAAAATTGGTTGTCCTCTCGCTTTGACTAGACCTAATTGGCAACTAGACATGCTCCAAAGGTGTTTAGGGCTCCACCGGGATTCAATACTTGTTCTAACACCTCCAACATATCAAAAATGTTCCAAATATCCTTCTCCTAACATATGGAACATTTCCCAAAGACTTTACAACCAATACCCTAAGTCTCTAGGGTTCCTAGGCCTAATACATGATATCAAGCCCTTGCAGCAACTCCACACGTGCCAAACTCCATCTCATGCCCCTACAACCTTGAAGAATCAAAGTACACATCAAACAACCCATTCCAAAAAGTTTCAAAAGTTTCCAATGGTGGAATGGAGTTTATATTTTTATTCCCTCATTGGTTACCCTACCTAGGGTTTCAACCAGTCTGAAGTAAAGTGATCACAACTTGCTTGAATCTTAATGAAATCACATGAAACCACCACCAAATCAAAGTATATTTAGTGCTTTATCAACCATAATTGATTTTATACCATGGAAGGATTGTTCAGATCCGTACAATTTAGTTTAGCAGCAAAATAGAATTCAGAAATGTAGAAAAAATAACTTTTATTGCTCCAATCTTCAAGAATTTCAACAACCAACCCCCCTTCCAATGGTAAAAATCCTTTTTAAACACTTACAATCATTTCCCAATGGTTCTCAACCAATTTTAAAATTATAAACTTAACAAAACATCATTATGCCCGCTTATGATAAAAAAATGCAAAAGTTGCTATGACAACATTGTGCAACATTGACACTTTTTGCATATAGACCCTAACTTACACCTAATGACTCAAACCAGACTCCAACACATATGAAATGGTCTTAGAAGACCTTATTACATGAAAAAAACTCAAACAAAATAAAATATCAACTTTTCACCCCTTGGAGGCATAAAGACCTATGGGTGCCCCTGCACCATACTCCCAAGGGAAGAAAAGATTCAAGTTCCACTTGAATGGAGGGTAGAAACATGAGAACCATGCTTGAAATCTCTTGGCTAGTGTCTTTAAATCCCTACACATTGTCTTCTTTAAAACAGTCCCATGCTTGTTGCATCTTCACTTTAGGTCTCTTGAACACTTGGCAAAGGTATTTGAACTTGTCAAAATAAGCCTATTCCCCATCTTCGCCCCTAAATCCTTCTTTCAACAATGCCTTAACAACTGAAACAACAACTCTATGTTATGTATGTGAACCATCAAATTCAAGGTGCTTGTTTTCTTTGACTTGAAGGGACTGAAATCTACTTGCAACTACTAACAACCCTGGACAAAGCATATAATAGTTATATAAACTATGTTGCAACTCACCCTCCAAAGATACCTCATGCAATGACAGTTGAAATTGATCATTCTTCCCAGTAGAATGTTCATACTCTTCCTCTTGCACTTGGATGATAACAAGGGTAACATTTTCCTCTATAACTACTTGTTGAGCACCATCCCCGGCTATGTCTTCTTTGCTCTGCTTCTCACACTCTCTTAGTGACCCTTTCAACATGGAAAAATCTGACTGAAGTAGATTGGTCTGCAAATCCATAGTGGCAACTTGATCTTCCCCATCTACAACCTGTTAGCTCTCAAAAACGCAGGTTTGAACCACAAAAGGTTGCCAAGCTTTCACAACGTTTTAGGGTAACAGACAAGGTCAAAAGATTTAGACCTTCTACTCTTCAGGTGCTGCTAGACCTAGGCAGGTGTACCTATATGAATTGGGAAGACTTGATGTGCTTATCTTTCTTGAAATTTTTTGCCCACAATGGCAAATGGGAGTGGAAAAATGAATTCAAACTTGATACAAATAACAATCTTCTAAATCTAAAACCTAAAGTATTCAATTAACAAATGTAAAACAGATGTAAAGAAACTGAATGAATCCAAATGATGAAATTGCAAAGACCAGTGCCTTATTGGGTATGCGGAGTCAAATGAAACAAAAGTGGGCAACTTATTCTAGAAAAAAATCAAATTGTTGGCATATGTTCTATTTACAACTTGTATAAACATGCAGGATTATGACTACTAAGCTCTACTTTAATAATCCAGATGAATCTCCCTGACTACTGTGATCAACTAAAAGGATTTAATCTCTTCTTCAGAGAACCAATTAATTAACCACACAGCTACAGCAAATGTGCACTGATAAACTGAAAATAAGCTTGTTATATCAATTTAAACAACCAGAAAGAATCAACTTGGAGACAGCTTAGCAATATTTTTCAATAAATTCAATAGACAATTGACACCAGGAATAAATTACCACACCAGCTGAATTTCATTGAAATCGCCATTTGAAAACATGCAACATAGTCTCTGGAATGAGACTTTATTCTACTGTGTCCATTCCTAATCTACTGTATCTATTTTGATCTAAAATCTAATGTCACAATTACAATCGGGAGTGCATATTTATACACCAGCATCAGGAAACATATCACTTCAAATTCATGTTGGCCAACCGTAGTATTCGGGAAAATTTCATGTTGGCCTGCAACGATATTTAGAAATTCTCATGTCGGCCACAGTGTTTGAATTCATATTAATTGCTAATGGAACAGTCGCTAAGACAGCCCCGTAAGTATGCCGAAGGCAATTCAATCATTGTCATCCCGTGCTCTTTGCTTTCACCGTGACTTTCTATCTTCGTGGAGAAATCATATCGAATACCTTATGTCATACCGAAAACTCATATGTTATGTTCCTTCCAATCGCTGAGACACAAGCAGTTTTCTTACCGAAATGTTCCCCCTTCACTTCATCCGCTTCACTGTAACATTATGATATCGGGAAGACCTCCTGCAAATTATATTATGTCTCACAGAAAGTCTTCATCCACTTCATCCATTCTAAGTCGCTGAGACAAGATCATACTCTCGTTGATAAGGTCCTTCATTTTTTTCCATTGGTGAGACTGAAGGTCACTCACCGAGACCTCATACCGATATCGCTAACTCTTACCGATATCCCCCTTTCATCCTTAGGTCGCCAACACAACGCCAACCTCTCACCGAAAACCATTCATTAGACTTCGTCGGCAAGACCCAACAGGCTCGCCAAGACTTTACATCGAAGCTCATAAGTCATACCGAGATGCATCCATTTGTCTTACTAGCTTTTGTCGTAGCTAAGTGATGTCGGGGAAACCTCACGTAGACCACATTATGTTTCACCGAAAGCCCCAAGTTCACCTTAGATCGCCAAGAGAAAACAATTCTCATACCGACAGGGACCTTTTGTATTCCATCAGCGAGACCGAAGGTCACTCACCGAGACCTCACTCCGAAAACCTTAACTCTTACCGAAATAACCTTTTGCACAAGTCGGCAAGACACCACAGAGTCATTATGACATTTCACCGAAGCGGTAACTTATGCTAATAAGTCAATCCTTCCACCGCCGGTCGGTGAGACAATAAGGTCTCGCCAAGACCCTATCCCGAATATCATGACTCGGGCCGAAGTAAGTCCACATGAGAAAATCGGTAAGACACATCAAGATCGTTATAACATTATGCCGATACCAACAAGTTTGGCCGAAAAGATCATTTAATGTGTCGGTCGGCAAGACATAGAGATCTCGCCAAGACCATATATCGACGCCGCAACTCATGCTGAAATGATTCTTTTCTGTCACCGAAATAATGTGAAAGTCTTGTCAATAATTGCCAGTGAGTAAACTCCAATCGTTGTGACACAGAAAATGTCATGCCAATAGGCAACACAGATGTTTGCGAGCAGAAAACACAACATGGGTCGGGGAGATAGCCATGAACCTATGTCGATAGGAACTGCAATATGGAAAATGCATGACCCGATGGATTTTATGGGGCTACATGGGAAAAATTCAAGAAAAATGTACTCGTGGTGGGACTTATTTGGAAAAATATGAATGTGAACAATATGTAAAATCATCAAATTTTTACAGTTCCAACAGTGGCTCCGTCTGGGGATGAATGATAGTGAGATCATTGCAAGGATCTAGATCTTTGGGTGAGCAGACCAGACACAAAATGATGAGCCAATGAGAAAAATGGAAATGGAAATGAAGCATGAAGGAATGAATGCAAAATGAATGCAAGATGGAGGCGAACCAAAACCCTAAACTACTGTGCATGGAAAATAATTTTAAAGAGGAAAAGCAAGAGTTGTCCATGCACTGGCAACCCTTAATCCTCTGTGTTTCAACTTCATCAGTTCTGAGCTATTATGATCTGAAACTCAAACCACACTTTCCCCTGTCAAATACCTGGTTTTTTCTTGAGCTTATCATATTCTTCTTGAAGATACTCATGCAATCCTTCCTGTCACTGTCATTGCAAGTTCTTTGATAATCATCATGCTCAGTTTGGCCCAAAATCCCTACACCATCCTATATTTCAATTTCTTCATCATCATGGGACAGACCCCTATTATTTTCAACATACAAAATGAAAATATATTCAATGCAAAATTCCTCATTATCTTTCTCACTGTTGTGTATTATGAAACACCCTCCCAGCTATATTGAAAATTGACCATCAAAGTGCTTCTCTTGAGAATCAAAAAATTCTGTCAGACTAACATTGTCTAAAACAAACCAATCTGAAACCTTTTGCACCTCTTTGACACTACCACTTGGATACAACACTGGATCATGACTTGTATCCTTAATATCATGCATATGTGAACCAATCAAAGCTAGAATTCTATCATCCTTGGCATGCAAATAAACATCTTCTTCACATGAATTAGAAATTTCAAAATCACATACCTCATCTTGAATGGAAACCAACTTTTGATCAACACCAAAGGTTTCACCATCATTCCAATAAATGCACAGGGAGTCATAATAATCCTTACACAAAGATCCTTCACTGTCAAAACAAATGTAAGCTGGACACAAAACTTCAAGATCACCTTCATGTGCACATCCCTGGTATTTAGGAGTTAACAAATCTGAAATCTGTTCACTGCTAAGTGAACATGTTTCTACATTTTCATCACTACAGTTATATTATTCACTTTTTTCATCATCAAAAAGAAATCCAAGACCATCAGAGAATGAGAAATCAGAAACATTATCAGCGCAATCATTTATTCCATCATTTTGCTTCTCTGAAATTAGCTCCTCTCTTTCATAAAGTGGATTTGAAAATACCTGAAGTTCATTCTTGGACATACCTTTGCAAAATATCATCTGGTCCTCTTTTAACTCTTCATCATACAATGGGTTTGAAAAAGTTTAGAAACCATTTTCAGATGTACAAATCTCTTCTTCATCAAATGTTTCTTTATAGCTTTCGACTACAGCTACAGGTATTGTATACCTATTATCAGATGGATCAATATTTCCCATTGCCTCTTCATCCTGATCTTCATAAGAGGTAGAAGAATCCCATGACTGCAAATCAAAATCCTTAGGTTCATCATCAGAATCTGAATATTCACTAGATTCCTCACAACATGCACTGCTTTCCCTGTCACAATCTGTTGTGCAAGAGAGATTCCTTCCACCTTCATCTTCCTCATCATGGTGAAAATTATTTGAAGTCAAATATACTGTGTGATCTTCTTCACTGTTTCCCATCAACATTCCCTCTTCTTGCATTCTCTGGGCTACAACACAATAATCTGGGGAATGTGGCTTATCACAAAATTCACAGAAGTAATTGTTACTTACTATATAGGTTCCACTCTTTGTCAATGGATCAGGAGCCTCCTTGTTTCCAAGCCTAGCTGTTATAGGTTTTTCGTCCTTCCAGTCTATATTATAAGGCATGTCATGCAACCTCGGCCTCTCATTTTTGTAAGTATTCTCCTGTCTATACTGATAATTACTGCTTTGCTGAGGAACCCTAGGATTGTCTCTTTTACTGACTATCCCATCAACCTTCCTATTGTTTTCCATTGTTAGTGCCATCTTTTGAGCCTCATCCAAATCTCTTGGGAATCTATTTCTCAGTTCATACCTGTTTTAGGATCAAATGCATTCAAATAAACACTCAGTGCTACAGAGTCCAGCAACTTTGATCCAAGAGGTATTTTATTCTATAACTTATTGAACCTCCGATTAAAGTCATAAACTGTATCATTTTGATCTTTCTGAATCCGTATTAATTCATGAAGAGCAGCATCTAGTGCACTTGGATTCCCATATTGCTCAAGGAATCGATCCTAAAACCCTTGGAGAGAATCAATAGAGACTATTGGTAGGCTGTTGAACCAATCCCTGGCGTCTTCAATAAGTGATATCATGAATAGCCTCATGTGTAAATCTTCATATGGCACATCCAAATCTTGGATGAAAGCATTGAAACTTCTTAAATGCTCTTCAGCAGTGATTGCATTACTCCCTGTAAACTTTGGAACAAGACCTCTCCAACTACCATCCATTGGATACGGGGATAATTGAATCCCTGCCAAATCAAATTGTCTAATCATTGTTGTGTATTGATGAGGGGGGGCGCCAGGTGGGTACTGATGTTGGTACGGTGGACCATTGCATTTTGTATGATAATATGGCACATACTATTGACCATGAGGTGGTTGTGCTGAGTATATATTATGTTGTGCATGATATGCATTGCCTCCATTGTGAAAATTTCCAATTGTACTATCAGGAATTTGAGGAATCCAGTGCCTCCTTACATTTGTGTACTCATTCGTTCCATACACAAATTCCATTCTTCATCAAATCTTTTTCAGATTCGCCACCTACTTTTTTGAAAGTAGGAAAATAATTCTTTCTGATCTTTTCCCCATTGGAATCACCCTTTCTGAAACTTCTCAAATTACAAATCTTCCTTCACTGACTCTATATGATGGTCTTCAACCGAATTTTCTGATGTAATCCCCAGCAGAGTCACAAATTTGTTAGCTCTCAAAAACGCAGGTTTGAACCACAAAAGGTTGCCAAGCCTTCACAACGTTTTAGGGTAACAGACAAGGTCAAAAGATTTAGACCTTCTACTCTTCAGGTGTTGCTAGACCTAGGCGGGTGTACCTATATGAATTGGGCAGACTTGATGTGCTTATCTTTCTTGAAATTTTTTTCCCACAATGGCAAATGGGAGTGGACAAATGAATTCAAACTTGATACAAATAACAATCTTCTAAATCTAAAACCTAAAGTATTCAATTAACAAATGTAAAAAAAATGTAAAGAAATTGAATGAATCCAAATGATGAAATTGCAAAGACCAGTGCCTTATTGGGTATGCGGAGTCAAATGAAACAAAAGTGGGCAACTTATTCTAGCATAAAATCAAATTGTTGGCATATGTTATGTTTACAACTTGTATAAACATGCAGGATTATGACTACTAAGCTCTACTTTAATAATCCAGATGAATCTCCCTGACTACTGTGATCAACTAAAAGGATTTAATCTCTTCTTGAGAGAACCAGTTAATTAACCACATAGATACAGCAAATGTGCACTGATAAACTGAAAATAAGCTTGTTATATCAATTTAAACAACTAGAAAGAATCAACTTGGAGACAGCTTAGCAATACTTTTCAATAAATTCAACAGACAATTGACACCAAGAATAAATTACCACACCAGCTGAATTTCATTGAAATCGCCATTTGAAAACATGTAACATAGTCTCTGGAATGAGACTTTATTCTACTGTGTCCATTCCTAATCTACTGTATCTATTTTGATCTAAAATCTGATGTCACAATTACAATCGGGAGTGCATATTTATACACCAGCATCAAGAAACATATCACTTCAAATTCATGTCGGCCAACCATAGTATTCAGGAAAATTTCATGTCGGCCTGCAATGGTATTTAGAAATTCTCATGTCGGCCACAGTGTTTGAATTCATATTAATCACCAATGGAACAGTCGCTGAGACAGCCCCGTAAGTATGTCGAAAGCAATTCAATCGTTGTCATCTCGTGCTCTTTGCTTTCACCGTGACTTTCTATCTTCGTGGAGAAATCATATCGAATACCTTATGTCATACTAAAAACTCATATGTTATGTTCCTTCCAATCGTTGAGACACAAGCAGTTTTCTTACCAAAATGTTCCCCCCTCGCTTCATCCACTTCACTGTAACATTATGATATCGGGAAGACCTCCTGTAGATTATATTATGTCTCACTGAAAGTCTTCATCCATTCTGAGTCGCTGAGACAAGATCATACTCTCGCCGACAAGGTCCTTCATTATTTTCCATCGGCGAGACCGAAGGTCACTCGCCGAGACCGCCAAGACCTCATACCGATATCGCTAACTCTTACCGATATCCCCCTTTCATCCTTAGGTCACCAAGACAACACCAACCTCTCATCAAAAACCATTCATTAGACTTCGTCGGCAAGACCCAACAGGCTCGCCAAGAATTTACATTGAATCTCATAAGTCATACCGAGATGCATCCATTTGTCTTACTAGCTTTCGTCATAGCTCAGTGATGTCGGGGAAACCTCATGTAGACCACATTATGTTTCACCGAAAGCCCCGAGTTCACCTTAGATCACCAAGAGAAAACAATTCTCATACCAATAGGGACCTTTTGTATTCCATCAGCGAGACCGGAGGTCACTCGCCGAGACCTCACTCTGAAAACCTTAACTCTTACCGAAATAACCTTTTGCACAAGTCGGCGAGACACCACGGAGTTGTTATGACATTTCACCGAAGCGGTAACTTATGCCAATAAGTCAATCCTTCCATCGCCAGTCGGTGAGACAATAAGGTCTCGCCAAGACCCTATCCCAAATACCATGACTCGGGCCGAAGTAAGTCCACATGAGCAAATCGGTAAGACACATCAAGATCGTTATAACATTATGTCGATACCAACAAGTTTGGCCGAAAAGATCATTTAATGTGTCGGTCGGCAAGACATAGAGATCTCGCCAAGACCATATATCGACGCCGCAACTCATGCCAAAATGATTCTTTTATGTTTCCGAAACAATGTGAAAGTCTTGCCGATAAGTGCCAATGAGTAAACTCCAATCGTTGTGACACAGAAAACGTCATGCCGATAGGCAACACAAACATTTGCGAGCAAAAAACGCAACATGGGTCGGGGAGACAGCCATGAACCTATGTCGATAGGAACTACAATATGGAAAATGCATGACCCGATGGATTTTGTGGGTCTACATGGGAAAAATGCAAGCAAAATGTACTCGTGGTAGGACTTATTTGGAAAAATATGAATGTGAACAATATGTAAAATCATCAGATTTTTACAGTTCCAACACAACCCTCTCTACCGTCCTAGTAGTAGACATAAATCTCCTTGCATCCTCAAACTCAAATGGCATATGTCTATTATGATGAACAAAATGGAAAAGCTTTGTCCTTGCATTCTAACAATTGAAAATTTGAACCCTACATTGTGTTTGCTAGCAACTCACCCTGGTCAACTTGCACATTAGACTCATATTCACTTTCTTCAAACAACTGTAAATGATTGATCCTTTGGATTGGTAATAAGGAATGTAAAAACTCATCCACAACTATGTCTACATTATCCTTCAACATGCTTTGGACCTCCCATGCCAAGTCACAAATATTAATTGTTGTCATGATAGTTTGGGGTATGATCATGATTTCAAAATCCACCTTTTCCTCCTTCATGGACTATGGGAACTCTTTTTGACTCATTAACATCACCCTTGACCCCACTTTTGGATCTTTGTCTTCCTTCTCTATGATTTGTACAAACTCCTTTTCACTCACCAACATAACACTAGAACCCACTTGTGATTCATGACCTTCCTCTTTTAATGGTGTAAGGGTGTATGAAACTCCATTTTTCTCTATGACATGTATATTTTTCCTACCATCATGCTTGGCATTCCTATCATATTTCCAAGGCCTCCCCAAAAGCAAATGGAAAACATCCATTGAAATTATGTCACACAAAAACTTATCCTTATATCCCCTATGTAAAAATCTACCCAACGTTGTTCATTCACAACTACTTGTTTCCCTTTGTTTAACCAAGACACCTTGTAGGGAGTAGCATGAGGAATCCTTTGTAATTTCAAATTCTCAACCATTTCAAGAGAAACCAAATTGTCTATGCTACCAAAATCAATAACAACCTTGCAACACTTACCTTGGATTTTACATGTGGTCCTAATGAGTGGCTTTCTCTATGGTAGTTCCTTCTCCATTGGCCCTTTGAGTAGAGCCCTTCTCATTATCAAAAGCTCTCCAATCTATGTTTCTTCAATGTGTGGTGAAGAATGTACACTCTCAGCATCATCTCCACCTTGTGCAATCTGATTTCTTCTTTCTCTTCCAAAAGAATTAGATGGTTGCTCCTCGGTACATTGCCATGTTTGGTGGCCTACAAATTTTTTGAATTTATAACACTTCCTAGTAAAGCCACTTGAACCTCCTCTTTTTCCTCCAAATCTGCCCCTAGAATCTGATCTTCTTCCCCTAAAACTACCTCTTGAATCTACAACTTGTTCTTGAACTCTACTTGCCTCTCCTTGAATCTCATATGACTGTCTTAAATCAACAAACGTACCTCTTCCTCTAGAACTCCTTCCTCTACCCCTGCTTTTCTTTTCTTGCATTCTCCTTAACTTATCTTTAGCCTTGATGGCCAATTGATAATACTCTTCCATCATTCTTGGGTTTGTTAGGCTTAATTCATCTTGAAGGTTGTATCTCATCCCATTGAGATATCTTTCCACTTTTTCCACATCATCTTCTACATGGCCTGCCCTTATACTCAATTTGTAGAATTCTTCTATATAGTTTCACACATCCATATCCTTTTGCTTAAGGTTTTGAAGCCTTCTGAATAACTAAATGTTATAGTCACTTGGTAGGAATTTTCCCTTGAAGTTAGCAACCATCTTATCCCAAGAGGTGATTTCAGACTTTCCCTTCTTTCTTCTTTCATCTTGTACATAATCTCACCAAAGTAAGGCATGGCCCTTCAGCTTTGTCTTGGCCAACTTCACCCTTTGCTCTTCTAACACATCTTCATATTCAAAGAAGTTGTTTAGTGCTCCTACCCAATCTAGGAATTCTTCACTATCCAATTTTCCTCCATACATTGGTAAATGCGTCTTGATCTTGGGACCTTCTCCCTTGACTTCCTTCAACAGCTTTTCCATCCTCAAGTCATCAGGATCCCTCTTCTTCAGACCCTTCCCTGGAACTTTCTTCTTCCTTTTCTTCTTCTTCTTAGTCACTCAAGTCTCCTGTGACCACTCCTCTTTTCTAACTTGTTTCTAGGGTAGAAATCCTCTCCTTCATTTCTCTCATCTCTTTGGCATGTCTCTCCTTCAACTCATTCATCTCTCTAGCGATGATGAGAGTCCCTTTTGGAGGCATCTTTGTTTCTGCTTCACTTCAAATCTTCCCCTCTTTAGATCAAGCCTATACTCTGATACCAATTTGATGTAGAGTAGGGGTAAACAATCTCTTATCACACAAAAACAACCACTTACAAGTGCCTTTGTTCATCAAATTGTGGGTTTTCCTTCACAAACCCGTATTTTCCTTGTAGCCTTTCAAAAAAGAATTTTTGGACATAACTCTCCAACCAAAGTTGATCTTAAAGAAATAATACTTGTTTCAGATACCCATTTAGCCATTATTAAACATATCTCAAAATTAGGGTATGGTTCTTTGTATGGAATGCCTCAAAAATTGACTGTCCTCTCACTTTGACTAAACTTAATTGGAAACTAGGCATGCTCCAAAAGATTTTAGGGATCCAAAGGGATTCAACACTTGTTCTAAAACCTTCAACATATCAAAAATGGTCCAAATAACCTTCTCCTAACATATGGAACATTTCCCAAAGGCTTTACAACCAATACCCTAAGTCCCTAGGGTTCCTAGGGCTAATACATGAAGATATCAGGCCCTTGCAGCAACTCCACACGTGCCAAACTCCATCTCATACCCTTGAAACCTTGAAGAATAAAATTACACATAAAAACAACCCATTCCACCAAGTTTCAAAAGTTTCCACTGGTGGAATGGAGTTTATTACATTTTTATTCCCTCACTAGTTACCCTACATAGGGTTTCATCCAGTCTGAAGTAAAATGATCACAACTTGCTTGAATCTCAATGAAATCACATGAAACCACCACCAAATGAAATTATATTCAGTGCTTTATCAACCACAATTGTTTTTAGGCCATGGAAGGATCTTACATATCTGTACAATTCAATTTGGCAACAAAATAGTGTTCAGAAATGCAGAAAATAGAACTTTTATTGCTCCAATCTTCAAGAGTTTCAACAACCAACTCCCTTTCCAATGGTACAAGGCCTTTTTAAACACTTAAAATAATTTTCCAATGGTTTTCAACCAATTTTCAAATTATAAACTTAACAAAACATCATTATGCCCGCTTATGACAAAAAAAATGCAAAAGTTGCTTTGACAACATTGTGCAACATTGACATGTTTTGCATCTACACCCTAACTTACACCTAATGACTCAAACCAGAATCCAATACATATGAAATGGTATTAGAAGACCTTATTACATGCAAACAACTGAAACAAAACAAAATATCAACTTTTGACCCCTTGGAGGCATAAAGACATGTGGGTGCCCATGCACCAGTTATGTTTAGGCATTAATGAATGTCGGGTTTTCCTTTTTGGAAAATGCAATTAATTAGGCTTGGATTTGAATTAAAGGGTCCAATTAAGGAAAATTAATTTCAATTAATTAAAGGATCCCTAAATAAGTGTGAAAGTGTAAAGAGGTACACTCTACAACACCACATTAAGGCACAATTAAGTCCATAATTAATAGGGCCCTAAACTTAATGTGAATATGTAAAATACATATTACAACACTAAATTAAGGCATATTAAGTTTATTTTAATATTAATTCCCAAATTAAGTGTGAAAAATGGATACATTTTCCTACACTACAATTTCAAATCAAACAATTACAAACAAAAACATACTAATAATATAGAGACAAAA
>VDFB02271358.1:1030729906-1030898658 GCA_007258455.2 Sequoia sempervirens | reverse complement strand
CTCATATCATTTCATACATTGCTAGAAAATGGGGTAAATTACTTGATCTTGCTTTCGAATAAATATTGATCCATTTCCTATATCTCATAATGTGACATCAACATTGTGGTCTAGGTATCATTCTAAAAAATCTAAAACATCCATAACTTTTTTAAAATCCAAAAATATTCAAAACATCCAAAAACTCAAAAACATCCAAAACATCCAAAAAAAACAAAACATTTGGAAAATTTGAAAATCCTAAACATTTGAAAAGTTTCAAAAGAACCAAAAAACCTTATAACATTCAAACATTTAAAAAAATCAAATAACTTTAAAATACCAAAAACAACCTCAAAACATCAAAAAAATTGAAATATTTGAAAACAAAATCACCCATCCCATTTCGCTTTCACCTGCGATAAAATTTCAAACATAATAAATTGATCGTCATCCTCACCCTTTGGTACCACAAGCAGAAAAACGTGCAACACTTATCCAAAAATTTAAACTTCAAAACAAAATCAAAATCTTGATCATTAGCAAACATGTCAATCAAACCTCATATCAACAACTTATCACACAAACAAATCAACATCCAAACATGTCTTACGGATATATCTTTCCTATAATAGACATCGGTGATGTTAACCCTTAAAACAAAACACAATAAATATAAATAACATTGACTGTGTGTTAATTTTAATCTTTTCCTATGATTTATATTATTGGTCCATTTCGATGACATCTCAAGGATGTCTATCAAAATTATCTAGAGAGAAAGGAATGGGGCATTAATCATTGCTTTCATTTGTTGTGCTTGTTGGATGTTCTTGTAATACAATCTTGGTGAATCATGTGTTGGGATAGTCTCAAGTAAAACAATGTCTAAGACATATCAAGATTTTTATACCTTTTGTGTGTTAGTCCCATTTCTTTGAGGGCTTCATTTTATCACATGATCAAACAAGGTTTCCATATGTCAAGTATGAACAAGGATACTCCTATTTGTTTGCAGAGTCAAATTCCATGCATTAGATACAACGTCACCTTGGTTCTTAATACCTTGGTGCATTGTATCTATTTGCTATATCAAAAGTAAGGATTACTACGATGAAAAGTATTATCTAAGATCAAAAGAAAAATCATTATCCCATCTCATCCCATCTCCAATAAAATCTTGGAGTAATCATCAGTTGTTTATTGGTATTTTGATCAACATCATCATTTTTTTCTACTTCTATCTATCTCATTATTCCATATCATTCTTCTATCTTACTAACATTTCTTTCCAAGTATCGAATATGTGTTATATACATCAAAATATACATGAGGCTACCCATAGTCAATGACTATTTATCCGCATCCTAAAATCTGTCTACATCAAATGTCTGAGCTTTCTAAGAATTATTTTTCGTCCTTTGAGCAACATAACTCCTCTCGTAACCTTATCATGATCTCGACCTAAAAATTAGTTTTTCCACTCAATCTCTCGAGGGGGAAGCATACTAGCATTCCTTCATCCACAATAGGATTAAGAGTTTTTCATAATAGTTAGGTTCAATTTTCTTTAATTCTAGTTTCATTGCTTTGATTTGAATCTCTTTATTATGTTAATCGAATTTCATTGAGAATATGTCTTTGATTGATCATTATCTTGTCTATTTTTCTTTGATTCAATGTTATTTGATCAATTGATTTCACATGTTCATAGCTCCATTTTTCTCCTCTATTCACCTTGGAGAATGGTGTAAGTAGTCCTTTCTCTCAAATTTTTTAGTAGCACAATATCAATAAGGCACTATAATGATTCGAGTATAGTTTCTCTGCATGATCTGATATGATGAATGAATGATAGGATGGTTCAATTTATAGATTTTTGGTGACACTGATTGACAATCTAGATTAGAGGAAAGACAAAAAGAGACCAATGGTGGAGGATTGATGACAATAATTTATGGATTGTTAAGTGGTTGCATGATTTCAGGTAACTAGTCGTATGGATCAGTTAAGAGGATTGATTGGAGTGATAACTAAGATTTATAGTTATTGGACTAAATTGATTTTTTAGTAAACTCAATGTGATCAGGAGTGAAGTGGATTTGATTTATCAGTGGACTAAAATTAAGTCTCACTTAACAGGCGAGGTGGAATTGCATGAGCATTTAATAATTAAATGAATTTAATTATTATTTACATGTGCAAGGTTGGAAATAATAAATAAAAGATAATTTTATTTATTTTAGAAAAAGGATAATGTTGAGAGATAAATGGATTAATTAAATAATTAAAATAATTATTTAATTTAGGAAGTGATACATGGAAAACTAACTAAATAATAATTGATTTATTTAATTAATTTGAGAAGAATAAGGATAGTAAGTTAATTAAATAAATGGAATTTATATGGATGAATAAATAACTATGTAAATTAATTAAATAACACAAAATTATTTAATTAATGGGGGAGGGAGAATTTAATAATAACTAAATAATTACCTTTGTTTATGGGGATCCCCAGGCTAATATGGCCAAGGCTAAATGAAGAGACATCATATGACATCCACCTGATAGTGGATGGATCAAAGTCAACTTTGATGGAGTAGCCAAGGGAAACCCAGGAAGGGCGGGGTGTAGATGCGTGATAAGAAATCACAAAGGGGAAGTCCTCCTAATATCTTGGTTGGGGTTGGGGGTAATAACAAATAATGAAGCAAAATTTCATGTTGCCTTGTTTGAAGTGGATAAATTTCTAAAACTTAATCATCCAAGAATATATTTGGAGGGTGATTCACAACTTGTGATCAACATGTTAAGAACTGAGAATACCTCTAATTGGAAGTTAAATAAACTTCTAAGTGAAGTAAAATATGCATTAAAGAAGTATAAGGAGTACACCATGTCTCACACCTATAGGGAAGGGAAAATGCTAGCGTATGAAGTGATGAAGGTGGTGGAAAAAGTCAATGCAAAGGAGTATGTGGTTGATCTATTATAATCCTAGCATGACTTTTGCACTAGCATTGTGTTTCAAGAGGTAATTCTGTAAGACATAGATTTTTCTAATCAATATAGGAAAATAATAGTTCAGTGTATCCTGTAGAAAGTCTAACTATGATAGTAGCATTTTAAAATGTCTTCAACACCTTGCAATATAGTTTTAAGGAGAAAATAGATACTACTTTTTGCATGATGGTGAGAAAGAGGCAGATGGTGTTTTATGGAGAAATATTTGATTGATGGTTGATGGAGGTGTTTAAAACTCACCTAGGAATTATCCTTCATGCTTTGCGAATGGTGTTGGGGGATGTTTACATGAGGGAATGACAAATAATGAGTGAATTCAGATATTACATCAATGTTTATAGTCATGTTACTTAATGTAGGAGTGGAGGAGGAAATTATAGAGAGGATGATGAAATGACTAGTGTGGTCTCACTGGTGCAGGGGTTAGAAGAGTTATTTGAATTGTGTTATCCTGGGTAGAGGTTTCATGCCGAGTGGGCATGGATGGCCACATGTAGGAGATAGATAGAGCACCCCACTAGTGTTGTTCATGGTCTGGGGAATGGGATGAGTGTGGAAGGAAGGAGGATCCAAGCGAAAATAGGAATTAACTTTCTCAGGGGTTGTGTGGATGGAGTTGCGGTAAGGGAGGCCGATTGCATGTTTGCACTGATGGCTAATGAGTGGGAGGAGGGAGCTAGAGGGATGGACAACAAATAGTGCCTATTATCACACCTTTTTGGTATAATATTAAATACTATGAAAAATGTAGCATAATCTAGGTGTAGCTAAGGCAATAGGATGCTATGTAAATAAAATGTAGATAATTTGAACGAGTTTTATGGATTTAGTTCATTTTGGTGTTAAAGGGCCAGAATGCAGATGATATATAGAGTTGCAAAGGAAATAACATGTAATCTTTTTTGATATCTAGTAGACGGGTGTGACCTTGATTTAAGTATCACATTTATTGATAAATAATAATAATTAAATAATTAAAAGTATTTAACTACATGAGATGATATTAACTTAATTAAATAATAAAATTATTTAGTTAACATTGGAAGGAAAAATTAGTGTGATATGATGTCGAGAAATGCTCATTGCTTTACAAGTGTCTACATTTTGCCCCTCTTTGAGACAATGCATTTTTATAGCATTGTTTCAAAGAAGGTTGGTAATTTTTTTTGTGACATACCCCAATCTACTACAACAAATGAAAATGGAGTGGGTGTCCCCTTGAGAGTTTGGTGAAAATAATTATTAAAATAATATTTTTAGACGAACTCACAAAAATGGGTGAATTTAGTGGAGGATAGTGGAAAATGATAAAATTGTAATAATGAGATGAAGGGATTTGATGGAAAGAAACAGGTTAGGGGGGTGAAGGGAATGGTAAAATGGAAAAATTAAGGTTAGGTGGGGGTATAAAAAATGGGTGGGGAATGATTTCCTCCTCATTTGTACTCCTTGAATTGTAGAAATTGGTTAGATAGTTCTAGTTTTGTGACTGAGTTTGTGGAGAGAATGGTAGGGATTCTAGAGGGTGATCATTGTATGGAGCAGGTGTGGAATTTTGGGCAGAGTGATGGTGCACTAGCCAAGGTAGGGCTTCTGATTGAATTTTTTCAATTTCATATTTTTCTGCATTTTTGTAGCTATAGAACGTTAGGATTTGGAATGTTTTTAGCTAGGGTTTAGATGTAATTGGGGTTAGGAAGGGTGCAATCGCCATGGGAATGAAATATTTAGTTTTTTATGACGTAATTATTTTAAAAATACATAATTAGGATGATACATATGTGCAAACAACATATATGTACTCGGTCGCGACACATATGCACTCAGCCATGGTGCATATGCGCTTGGTCAAGGCACAAATTTTAATGGTATCCACACAAAGGATTATGACACCATTACAAAAGATTATGATACCCTAGGAAATTTTTTTATGAGACTAACAAAAATGAGTTTGAAATGGGAACATGGTAATGATAATGACATGGTTAAGGTGAATAATCAAATTAATTTGATTATGGTACATGTGTTAAGAGGTAGGGTAAATATGTGTAAGATAGATGGTGAAAGATGAATGAAGGGGGGGGGGTAGATTAGGGTGACTTAAATAGGAAGGGTACATTTGTTGCCAAGAATCAACACCTGTAAGAGCATAAACTATGAATATTGTATGTAATAGCTCTGCTACTATAATATAATTGATTTGTTCTTTGGTGTGTGGTTTTTTCCCAAAAGGATTTTCCCACGTAAAATCTATGTGTTATGGTTTATGTGTTTAAATATGAAAATAATTAAAATAATGTGCTATCTTGAATGTTAACTATAAAAGTTTAAAGATTTGAAACAAAGTTTTGCAACCCCTCTCCTGATTGATTTGCATTAGGGAAGCATTTCCGCACTTGAATTTCCTTTTAGTTGGTATCAGGGCCTAGCCATTATTATTATCCTTTTTGGGTTTGAAGGTTTTTTTGTACTTACTTAGATTCAATGGGAGTTCTTACAAAGATAAATTTTTAATCTTGTTTGTAGTTTTAAGATGGAAAGAACATCTAGAAGAATAGACATGGAGAAATTCAATGGTCGTAATTTTGAGTTGTGGAAACTCAAAATGGAGGATATGCTTGTAGATAGAGATCTATGGGTTGTAATATCTAGTACAAAACCAACAACAACCTCGCAAGAGGATTGGGATCTATAGGATAAAAAAGCCAAGGGTCCGATAAGACTCTGTTTGGCTGATTTTTTTTCTCCTGAATGCCCATGAGGAGAAGAATGCAATTGAAGCTTGGTGAAATTTATCAAGGGAAATTCTTGGTGAATAAGTCATTCCTGAAATTGTATTCTCTAAGGATGGAGGCAGGAGGATCAATTGTTGATCACTTGAATGCATTCAATATGCTAGTGGCTTAATTGGGTTTTGTTGGTGTGAAGATTGAAGATGAGGACCATTGCATGTTATTGCTATGTTCTTTGTCAGACTTGTGGGACCACCTGGTGATGGATATTAGAACCACAACAACCACTTTCAAGATGAAAGATGTGGTTGCTTCGTTGTTATCTGAAGATATGTAGAGGAAATATTTTGAGATGACCAAGGAGGCCCCATCTATTCATGGTAAATCAAAGGAGAAAGGAAAGAAAAGGAAAAGAAGTATAGGTACAATTATTCAGGGAGATCTAAGTATACTGGAAATAAGTCCAAGGATAAATGCTAGAACTATGGGAAATCCAGATATTTTTAGAAATATTGTAAAGATGAGAAAAAGAAGAAAAGTGATAAATTTTATTTTGAATCCTTGTATCAAGATGCAGATGCATTTGTTGTAGCCTTAGCAACACATGCATCAGAAGATGTGTGGTTAATTGAATCAAGTACTTCTTTCCACATGACCTCTCATTGAGGTTGGTTATCAAAGTATGAAGAGTATGATGATGGGAAGGTGTATCTAGGTGATGAATCTCACCTGAATATTGTTGGTTGTAGAAGAGTCAGGATCTAATCCCCCGATGGTAGAGTGAGGGGGATTGATGGTGTTCTGCACATCCTTGGTTTGGCACGAAACCTACTCTCAATGAGTAAGCTGGGTTATGTAGCAGTGCAGGTTGTTTTCTAGAGTGGTGGATGAAAGATGACCATAGGTGCCATGGTGATTGCTAAGGGTGTTGGGATTGGCACATTGGATAAGCTGGATGCATGTATGGTTCAATGCAATAATGCTTTTGTGAAGTCCAAGAAATGAGCTTTGGATTCTTCATCCTCACCATCAGATCGAGTACAAAAGAAGACTATGGTGTCTACATCTAATGGTCGTGCTTTATGGGTACCTAAGGGTGCCAATACTTTGGAGATGAAGCTACCAATGGAGAAGACAATATTGTGGAACCAAAGGCTTGGCCATATTGGTGAGAAGGGTCTTAGAGCCTTGAAAAATAAGAGCCTTGTTGAAAGCCTTGATGATTGTAATTTCAAGTGTGATTTTTGTGAACATTGAATATATAGAAAACAAAATTGTGTTTCTTTTTATTTCAGTTCTCATAAATCTTCTAGGGTTTTGGATTATATGCATTTTGATGTGTTTGGTCTAATTAATGTTCCTTCTTTATCTAGATATGTGTATTTTGTCTTATTCATAGATGGCTATTCTATAAGGACATTTGCATATTTCCTCAAAAGTAAATTTGAAGTTTTTAGTTGGTTTAAGGAGTTAAAATCCTTGGTTGAAAATTAGACTGTTAGAAAAATCAAGTGTTCGAGGATAGATAATGGTGACGAGTTTTGTTCTATAAAATTTGATAGGTTCTGTAAGGATCATGGGATCGAGAGACATAAGAAAATGCCATACAATCCACAAAAAAATTGAGTTGCAAAGAGGATGAATATAATGTTGATGGAGAGGGATAGGGGTATGTTGAGTGGTGTTGGCCTTGTAAAAAAGTTGTGTTGAAGCTGTAGCCATTGCATGTTACCTGATTAATAGGTCTTGTACTTCAAAAATTGTTGAAAAGACACTTGTTGAGGCATGGTATGACAAGAATCCCTTGATGATATATCTCAAAGTATTTGGTTGTGAGGCATATGATCATGTGCTTGATGTGAAGAGATCTAAGTTGGAGAACAAGGTAGTGGAGTGTATCTTCATCAACTATGGTGTCAGTGTGAAAGGGTACAAGCTTTGGGATCCAGTTATAGAGAAGGTGCTCTACATTAGAAGTTTCATATTCCGTGAGCTGAAACCTTCCATTATAGTTGATATATTACTAATGAAGGAAGAGAAAAAGGAGGTAGTTCAAGTTCCACCTTCTCCTAAGAGAGATAAACTACATACTCCTAGTGGACTTGATAATGAGGAGAGATCAAGCAGCTTTGATAGCTTTGAAGAAGAGCACGAACCTAAACCTTAGCAGTTGAGGAGGTCTACACAAGAAAGGAATCAACCAGATATATTTGGGTATTCTATGTTGGATTCTAGTTGTATATTTTCTTTGATTGCTAACACTGATGAGCCTAGCACTGCCAGAGAGGCTATGGTTATGCATGATGTAGATTCCTGGATGGAATCCATGAATGAAGAGATGATTGCATTAAAGAAGAATTCTAAATGGGGTCTAGTACCTTTTCCTAAAGGTTGAAAACCCATTGGACGCAAATGGGTGTTCAAGAAGAAAATGGGTCCTGATGGTATGTTGAGAAGCATAAGGCAAGGTTGGTTGCAAAGGGACATTACCAAGTGGAGGGAATAGATTATGGGGAGATTTTCTCTCCTATAGCTAAGCTAAAATCCATTCAATTCTTGTTCTCACTTGTAGCATCTTACAAATTTGAAGTCGAGAAAATGGATGTGAAGAAAAATTTACTTCATAGTGACTTGGAGGAGGACATTTATATGTCACAACTAGAGAATTTCATTGAGAAAGGCAAAGAGAATATGGTGTGCAAGTTGAGAAAATATTTGTATGATATAAAACAATCTCCTAGTTTGTGGTACCAAAAGTTTGACACCTATGTGTTGTCCTTGGGATTTATGAGATACAAATTTTACCATTGTTTCTATTACAAGACTAATAATGTTCACATTCTAATTACTGTCCTGTATGTGGATGATATGTTGTTCATTGGGAATGACAAAAGCATAGTTTCAGATTTGAAGTCTTAATTGTCAACACAATTTGAGATGAAAGATATGAGTGCAACGAGGTATATTTTGGGGATTGAGATCATAAGAGATAGAGATAACAAAAATATTTGGTTAAGCTAGAGAAAGTATGTGAACTCTGTGTTGGAGAGATTCAATATGACTACTTGCAAACAATTAGTTGTTCCAGTTATGCAGGGGATGAATCTTTCTATGGAGGATTATCTAAAATCTCCTACCGAGATGGATGACATGACTAGAGTTCCTTATATGAGTGTTGTTAGTAGCTTGATGTATGCTATGGTCTATATGAGGCCATACATTACCCAAGAAATGGGAGTCCTTAGGCAGTTTATGGCTAATCTTGAATGGGTACACTGAGATGCAATGAAGAGTGTTCGAGTACTTATATGGTACTTCTAAGTATGCCCTATGTTTTCATGGTCATCCTACTAGACCTAAAAATCTAGTGAGCATCTATGAATATGTGGATTCAGATTGGGAAAGTGACATTGATAGCAGAAGATCCACCAATGGATATGTTTTCACATTGTTTGGTGGTGCTATAAGTTGGATGAGTAAGTGATAAGATGTAATAACTTTGTCCACTACAGAAGCAGAGTACATGGTATCTACTCATGATTGCAAAGAAGCTATTTGACTTAAGATATTTCATTTAGATATTGGTTTTGATGTGGGACATATTACTCTTTGTTGTGATAGCCAGAGTGCTATATGTTTAGAAAAAAATCCTACTTTCCATACTAGAACAGAGCACATTGATGTGCAATTTAATTTTGTTCATGATATGATGGAAGATGGAAATATGAACTTGGAAAAGACGAAAGCCAGTGAGCACAAAGAAGTTTAGATGGCGTGTCGGTTCTATGGGCCTTGCAGCCTGAGCAGTGATACAAAGACTCCTGTAAGGTCTTTGACAAGTAGGAGAATGATGGGATTAAGGTGTCTCAACCTTAGTGAGTCCCATGATTAATTATTTAATTATTTTCCTCTAAGTTATTGATTTAATTTATTAAATATAATAATTATTATTTCGAAATTGTTACATCTCCTTGTGGGATCTAGCGGGGAGCTAGTATCCTACATGCAAGGTGTGAAAAGGAAAAATTGTGACACATGTCACATGGGCACTCCATTGAGAAAAGAAAATTGTTTCTACCTCTAAAATGGGTGCCACGATGATATGTGGCAATTTATTTTGGAAGCAAGCATTGGTGAGGTCCACTTGTGTGAGTGTTTCTCTTCAGAAAAGAAGAGGCAAGGAAAGATGACACTTGTCACCTAGGCACTCATTTAAGCATTGCAAATTGTAAAACCTTGAGGAGCACCATTATTCCATGTATCATGTATTTGACTTGTTGACTGAAGCTTTGAAGGGAAACTTGCTTAACGGAGATTGAGTTGTCACTCAGAGTGACCAAGAGTTGTGGGTGAGTTCTATTTTAGTAGAAAAACTTATTTTCTTTATGGGAGGCCTAACATGTGAGGTTGCTTGATTTTTGGAGTTGTAAGTCTTGCATGTTCTTACATGTTGCATGTTGGTGCATGTACGTGCATGTTGACAAGTTTCTAATCAAGTCACTTGGGACTCATGCATGTTATCGATTTTAGTTTTTATGCATGCAAAGACTAGGATATTGGCACATGACAATGCTCTATGCCCATGTATGGAGAAGTATATATTTATGCCTTAGTGCATTTTATGTAAGGTTGGAGAGATCACAAATTTATATGTCGTTATGCTACTAGATTCAATCTAGAACTTGTATCACAGTGAATCAACACCTACAAGAGCATAGACTCTGAATATTGCATGCAATCGCTCTATTACTAGAATACAATTCATCTGTGCTTTGGTGTGTGTGTTTTTCCTAAAATGGTTTTCCTACATAAATTTTTTATGTTGTGGTTTATGTGTTTAAATTTGAAAATAATTAAAACAATGTGCTATCTTGAATGTTAACTGTAAAAGTTTAAAGATTTGAAACAAAGTTTTGCAACCCCTCTCCTGATTGATTTGCATTAGGGAAGCATTTCCATACTTGGATTTCTTTCAATCACCCTCAAGGATGTGTGGAGGATTTTGTGGATCCTAATCCATGGGGAGTAGGTTATGTATGACATAGATGATGGGGAGTTGGTGCTCAGTCGATTGTTTATAGAAGATGACCTAGGGATATATGATTATGAGATTAGCTTGAGCTATATGCAAATGCACTTTGATACCCTACCTTTGTTGTTGATAGTGGTGATTAGTAGTGTGTTAGTCCTTGATAGGAGGAGTCTTAGATTCCCTATCAGATATGGGATAGTGATTGAGTGGATGATTGAGGATGGTGTTATGTATGCTTAGAGTCCATATATATTGGTTACTTTATATGATTAGCTTCACTAGGTTGTGTGAACACATAGCATGTGGAGTGAAAATCCTTCATATATGGGTGTGTGAACACATAGCAATTTTACGATTGTTGATAGATAGAGCATGAGCACTTGGATTACTCTATGTTCATGGCTACGATCAGGCACTCACATATCACTGGTTAGGATATGCTCCTTATTAGTGACGAGCCATAGATGACATGGTGAGTTTCACATGGAGACCATGGAGAATATATGAGGCATGGTTAGATGATGTAAAGCATCTATCATATTATCAAAAAAGGTATTATTTGATTGGGAGGATGACTTAGATCATTGAGTTGTATTTTCCAAATAGGGTATGTAGACAATTTAGAGAGCAACAAGATGCACCAACCAATGAGGCTATATTTATGTGTACCTCTAGAGAGGTGGTGCATTGGGGACCTATGATTAGTATAGAGACAATGATTGGAGAATTTGAGGGGTTGGTACTATTGCAATGGTTATCATGACCATTTATTATCAGGGATGATATGAGATTATGATATATGGTGGGTGGAGATGAGACCTACATGATTGATAGATCCTGCAGGTGGGGATGGTGGATGAAAATAGGCAGAGAGGGGAGAGGAGAGGAGAAGGAGATGTAGGAAATTAAAATTTTGAATTAGTCATGGGGATGATGGAGGGGGAAGTCATAATGGAAGAGATGGAGGATCAAGACCCATGCTCAACCAATAGCAATGTCACTACTTGTGATACAACAGGTAGCACCATCATATTCCGTAGGAGAGAATGTAGTAGAGTCTCCACTAGTGGGAGATGATGCAATACAATCACCACTAGTAGGAGAGGAGATAGTGGGTCATGATGTGGATGGCTAGGCTATAGTTCTTCAAGCTCAGGTATAGAGTTTGTAGGAATAGTTAGTGAGTGCATAGGTATAGTTAGTGAGTGTACATGGATAGTTATTGAGTGCATAGGGATAGTTAGTGAGTGAACATGGTTAGGTGTAGGGGTTACAGGCATAGGTGCAAGGTTTAATGACAAAGAGAGATAAAACAATTATTTGGTTTTAGTGAGAAGATCAATCATTCCTTAGGATCTGAGATATTGTATAAGGTCCTGCTATAATGATAGTTTCAAAGTTTGGATGGTATTCACAAGAGGCTATGTACTATAGGTCTCTGTATGAGGGATTAGTACCACTGGATCATTGAGCTAACAATTACACACATAGTAGATCAGAGAGATCTAGATAATAAAGATCAATGAGTGAGGGGGTGATAAGGCCACCACCTCCTAGATCATTACTAGGGTAGAGTGGACAATAGGGAGAGAAAGGATCATAGGATCTAGGACCGTCAGGGTTGCAACATCCTGCTCCTACCCATTCTGAGGGAGGGGAGCTCTCTATAGATCTTGGGATTTAGATGTATTTTGTAGACATGTGATTTTGGCATGCGAGAATGATGTATGGTACATCTATGGCTAATGAGTCCATGTACAGACATTGTATAGTGATGTACCATGACACATTATTTTTTGATATATATATATATGTGATGAGATATATGATGGTATGATCCTATTTTATTTTTGCTATGTGATGATGTGATGTATAGACTAGATGTAATGCTATGGTGTTTTTTTATATTTTTGATGATATGATGATGATGATGACCTATATGACTTATATGATTTATGGATATGGACCTAATGAATGTAGGGTATACACTTTTGATAATGGATATTTTTATGATATGTATTGTATTGTTCCTAACATGTGTATGTATACATGATATATGAATAGTGTGGATGCATTATGCCTTGTTTTCATTTGTGTCATGATACATACATGGATGAAAGTTAGTATGGTATAAGATAATGAGGAAATGATGATTATTGATCAATGTTACTTAATAGAATATATGATGAATCAAATGAAGTAGATAGATATGCGATAGATGGATAGAAATAGATTGATGTAGATGAATATGAAAAATTATATAGATATTGTGCTTTCTATTTTGTGCTATTGTTATCATCATAAAGAATTTCAATATGTGGCAAGTGGATGTATTCACACTAAGGCATGATAGGCCAAGGTGGAATCTGTATCCTTTTGACTAAAATTTTGATATGTGACAAGTGGATATATGTACACCAGGTTGATACAAACCTTGTTGACTTTAGTATCCTTTTCCAGGACAAAGACACAACAAACAAGGATTATTTTTTAATGTACTAGACATGACAGAACCTTGTTGGAATATGCAAGGGAACATAGTTTCACAACATGATAACCCTAATGTATAAAGGTGTTTAATGAACTTATATACATATGAATTTTTTTTAAAGATTGAATATAGTCTGGTACACACAAGGATCCTACTTGTCATATCCATGCTTAAAGACATTCCACAAAAATAACATATAAAATCAATGACCTTACCCCGTTCTTGCTCCTCAAATCCATTTGAGATATCCTCAAGGAACATTGGAATATGAAACTAATATAAATCAGGCAATAAAAAGACTCAAGGACCAAATAGATCAACAACTATCAGATTTCTTGCCAAAAAATATTTGCTCAATAGTGGATAATGTCCATTGTAGGAAGGATGCATCTATTAGAATATGATTTGTTGGATAAGATGTTTAAAGTGGATTTGGAAATAGATCAATAGGTTGTAGATAGTGATGGGTTAAATTTATGGATAGTTTTTTTATTATTAATTTTATCATTTTAATCTACCAAAGTTCATAGGAAATCCTAAGACTTATACATCTTTTATACCTTTTATGAAGTTTGAACCAAACTTTAGTATGTGGTAATGCAAATATGATATGATGACATTTGTATGAGTGAATGTATGAATGTTAATGAATTTAGTATGATTTTATGCTTAATTTATGGTCATTAATGATGTGTGTGCTTTAGAATGAAACTAACCTCTTGCAACTAGAATATTTGTAACCCACAACAACTAGGATTTCTAACCTGCAATATAAGGATCGCAAGCAATTGCAAGGGAGTGGCCAGAATGATTTAAACATGGCAGCTCTAGAGAAGAATGGAGCTGACCATTGAATGGTCAACTATGAGTCACTATAAACACACTAAATAAGATGATTGAGAGAAGGATTCTATTCTGAGTAGGAGTAAACTGTGATGTGACAATTCTTATGAAACATGTATTTGTCATTATGGTTAATTGTTAGGGAAAATTTCTACTTTTAATTATGGTTTTTTGTTACAAGACTAAGTCCTCTCCCTATTCTTGAGTGAGAGTGGAAAAAAACATTATGGTTCTATTTTCAGTCCTATGATGAATAAGACTCCTCGTAGACCCTATATAGTGGGATCTGCTGAGAGGAGTGAATCTAGTTAATAGTTATCTAGTTTATTTGTTTTTATCATTGTTAGTTTCTTTTTATCAATTGAATAATGAATATGTATTTCTAAATGAGATATCTTGATTATATTCTTGTTAGAGTTCAAAGTTATCATACAATAAAGGAGTTAATTTAGTATCATAATTTATTGACTAAGTAGTAAGTGTTGGTATCTATTGTGGAAATAAAAACTCAAGAAAGGGCCACTTGAGGTACTACTATCCACTCAATTTTTTGTTATTAAATTAGTTCATGCATTATTAGTTAAGATAGTTTACATTTAATGCATGTGAATCTATAAATGTGATTTTGTAATTGAATTAGATTTTGTAGCTTAATGATAGTTTCATACTCCTGGAATGATTAGTTATAGTCTAGTCTTAGAAGTTACTAGTCACAATCTTAAGTGATAAGTACCCATAACACATGTAACAGTTTATGTTATTTCCCCTATTTTGTTAGTTAATGTTTCATTTCATTTTTCTATTTTTTCTCATTTTTTGTACATGTGTAAATCACCTATACTCATTGATATAGGCCATGTTGGAATCCATGAATGCACATATAGTGCCAGCACTATCAAAATATTATGAAGCCTTGGTTGATAATTAAATGCAACCTCTTGTAAGGTTTGGTGAACTGTTCAATTAGGAAGCCATATTTTGGATTGTGTCTACTTGTAGCACCAAGCTAATCAAACGTTAGAGAGGCACTACATTTTTGGTGCTATTGTTGAGGACGGTGCTAAGTTCAAGATTCTCCTATGTATTTATAATTCTTTTCAAGCTTTCCTAGTTTATCAATTCTATTTTCAACATTAGGGTAAATAGGTTTAATCCATCAGCACAACATGAGTTACTAACAATGTGCAAGAACCAATGAACCAAAAAGTCACAAACATTGCATATAGAGGCAAAGAGATGCTCTGGGAAGATTTCTCCCTTCATCACATGAAGCATTGTAGGATACTGGTGAACGCAGTGAACAAAATGAGGGCATTCCTAAAGAAGAATCATCCCTAACACCAATACCTACACTAGAAACAAAGGAGACTTCCCACATACACATCAACATCATGGATGATGTAGCAGTTGAAGACCCACTAGAGTATGTAATGTTTGAGTTCCCTATAGCCAACTAGGAGAGGGATGTTGCTTTGAAGAAAATACCTCCTTCAACACTACCTGTCTTCTATGGTGTAAGGCCTAAGTAATGTCTAGTCAACTTGGTGTTAGAAACACAATTCAAAGGAAGGGTTCCTAGATGAACAATCCACTGAACCCTTGCTAAGGATTCATTAAATTATCAACTAGGGATTCACAAGTTTTTGATGATGCTGGCACTGTATGTACATTCATAGACTCTACATGACCTATATCACCATGTCTAGGTGGTTTACACGTGCAAGAAAATAGTAAAGATTATAAAATGGAAATAAAGCATAAACTACAAAACATGGGAAATAACTCAATCTACTATTGATGTTGCAAGTACTTTCAATTTAGCACTATAATTGATAACTTCTAACCCAAACTCTACAACTTCATTAACACTGCTAACTGTAAATCCTAACTACTTAATCTACTCTAGAGGATGACTCAAAGACTCAATACAGAAGGTGAATCATAAAAAAAGATATCATTCACATGAGTGTAATGAAGAATCTATTGAAATGAATGTAATAACATGAACAATTATTATAAAAATAGAAATTAAAGGTGGGTGAATAGTACCTTTAGTGGCCCTTTCTTGAGTTGCTATTCCCACAAGATAAACCAAATATGTTCTACTTGAACCAACTAAACATAACGGTAAAATGGAACGTCTTCATTGTAAAAATTGAACTCACGACATGAAAAGAATCTTCATAGGTATTTCATTCATGAATGCATATCCATTACAATTGATAATAGAAAACTAACAATGGAATATTGTCTTATGGAAAATGATATTAGAAATATTAAAAACACATGTATCTATAACTAGATCTGCTTCTCAACCACCGATCCAACTATATAGGTTCACTCTCCTTTAAATGAAGAGAGACAAAGTCTTTGTAATAAAAACTATAGCTGAAACAAATGGAAGAGGACAACTATGTTTGAAACTCTACTTTATCAGCATGGCAGAGATGTGCTTTGCACAAATAGTCATGGAATTTTCGTTGTTCATCACAAAATTCTTCACACTTCCATCATCTTATTGAATGCTCTAATGACTCTCAATTGATCACTCCAATGATTTCCTTCATCAATTTCTATAATTATCATGTGCCCAGTTGTTATGGAATCTCCCCTACTTATTGACCTAAAATCCTTTAGCTGTGGGTTGAGCTCTCCAGTTGTTGCAGATTACTATTCTGGATGCAAGGAGTTAGTTCTCATCCAAAGCATACATACTATTAACAATCATGAATTAAACACATTTAAATTGAAATTCATACACATTCATAAATTCATTATGCAAATATCAACATTTCATAATTATATTCCCACTCATCAAAGTCTGGTTTGTATGGCATAAAAGATATAAAAATATATGTAAGTTCAGGAATGTATATGAAATAAGCAACTTACAATGTCTAAAATATATGGAATGAACAAGAGAAAACTAGCTATTGATCAGGATCATCATTTCCCCCAACTGAGAAATTGCTTGTCCTCAAGCAATATTTGGGTCATAGAGGTTGTATTGTATAGTGATCTCCCTGAAGTCTACAACAACATCAACTCCCTTAACTTGTCTCAAATAGTATCCCTTTCAACATAAACTCTTTGCTAGCCTTAGGTTCTCTACTAATTTTACTTCATCTTGGTCCCTCCCCGTCCAATGTGGCATTGGGTAGAGAAGGAGAGGCAGATAAATTGTTAGTGGAAACCATTTTAGCCCATTTTCCCTAACAATGTCTATATACTTGTGAGACATTTTGATAATGGCAATAAAATTGTATAGGGAGTGAGGTTCATTTTTCTTCAATTTAGGGGTTAATTCCTCCCACCTCTTTACAAATTGGAAGGTGTGATCAAATAGACCCTGTAACTAATTGCTTCATCTTGGTGTAGTCACATTCCCTGACATGCATTATTTTCCTTGCTACACCCTTATAAGTCAAGAGCTCTAAGCACTCATCAATAACTACACTGGGATCTTGGGATTCTTTCCTTAGCTATAGAGCAATAAATTTCTCCTTTTCAATATATCCCTGCAAGATCTCACCCCTTTTTTGTTCATTCTTGATATAAGAAGCCAATGCTTTAATATGTAAGTCCCCCAAAAACATTAGATGATTCCATTCTATTTGATATGAGAGAAAAAAATTATGCAAGTAAAACTCACATATTTGATCTTGCATATCCTGTGTAGAGTCAGATAAATTTTTTAAAAATAAAATTTTCTTATTCATTGATATTTACAAATCACTAATTAGCTGGATAAACTAAAAACACAAGTATCTTTCTTGTAGAAATAGTGCACAAACTCTTGTAGGGGGTCTACACTTTAGAATTTGTACAACCTTTCCTACTACTTCAATATTCACTTTCAACCTTTTTATTTGTTCATCCTTCTGCTCAAGTGTCCTAGTGTGGGTTGACGCCAACTCAAATTTTTCTTTTTCCCATTACTTCTTCTCAAAGAACTCTTGGGGTTCTCCACAATTCTGCACCTAAGGTCACTACAGATGGTCTAGAGGGAACTACAAGTGAAGGAATTAGAGCCTTGGGTACTAGTTGTTTGTTTTCTACTACTACAATAGCAAGATGTGCCAATTTATCCAACCTAGAACCACACTCATATTTTCAAAGTTTTCCTTCCAACTCTTCAATCCTTTTGTCCCTCTCGCTTTCTCTCTGCTAGTGTGTTTTCAATAAACCTTCTAATTGCTTAATTATTTCCATATCCTCTTGTAATTCCTTGCCAATATCTTTTTTCTCAACAAAAACTTCTTCATCTCTTTTCAAAAACTGATCATTCCTTTCATTCATATATTCATTACCCTACGAGTCAGGGATTTTTGGTGTTCTTTTCCTTTTTTTCTTTACAATAAAAGAATCCTTTGAATTAGATTTAGAGGTGCTGTAAAATTCCATGCCTGTGCATTAAGTACATTTTTATCACTAGGGGAATCCCCCTTTAATTTTGAGGAATCTCAACCATAACATCTTTTTTCTTCTTTTTAAACGACACTCTCACAACACCTTTCCTCTTTAGGTGGTGTGATTTCCTCGTAGGCTGTGTGAATTTCTTTTGCCCTCTTGTAGGTGCAGAAAAAGATTCACCTTTCTTTTTCCTCGTTCTTGGTGTTTTACTAGAGGTTGGGATTTATTGGGTATCTCTTGCTGTGAGTTGCTTAGAGGCTATAGGTTGATTTTCATGCAGGCTCTGCTCCACTGGATCTCTTATGTTTTGGGTAGGTGATGTACTAGGGGAGCTAGAGGACATCTCCCTATTTGATACAACAGGTTCTTCAAGGATGATATTGATATAATTAGGATTTAGGAAACTCTCCCATGAAACATGTAGAAATTGAACCCTAAAACTTCTCTTTATTAGAAATGTGACTAAAAAAAAAGTGTCAATGTTGTGTTATTCCTTTTTCTTTTGTACTAAAAACTCATTCCTTTCAACAAATTGTAAAGAAAATTGGGAACATTTACATGCCTATCATGGTGAAGATGGCTTAAAAGCTTAAAGTGGATTGTATATAACAAAGACTTCCTACCATCACAAGTTAAGTATTTGACTATATAAGAAGCTACAAAAGCCCATACCCAAGGTAAGGATAATCTTTTTGTACCTTGAGACGATGAGTCTAGGTTTTCTCCATATTCTCTAAATTCATTCCTGGAAACTATGCCATCTGCCCTCACTGGGAACTCCTCTCCTTCCCTTGGTAGTATTGATACCTTAACAATGGTGGCCTCTAAAGCATCCACCTTTAAACCTCTTATAGTCACCTCATCATTTTGTAAAGTAGTAGCAAATTACTGTGTCATGAATTCATTGAACTCTATGAGTTTCAAGAAGTAGTCCATCCAACCAGCTCATTGAAAAATAGGTGACCAATCCATCTTCCAACAGTTGGGTATGTACTATTGGTTCCCTATGGATAATATCATCACCCATGATACTGTTATTTCTCTATAATTACCTTAATTCTACTTTTTTCTAGCTGAATTTTTGTTTGTTATTCCACTACACCACCTTCTCTTTATTGGATCCTCAATTTAGCTACTATTGCTTCCAACTCTTCCTTCTCCTTTGAGCTTGGATTGTGTAGAAACAAAGGAAAAATGAAATGGAAAAAAGTGCAGAGGGTTTTTGGATTTTTGAAAAATCAAGAAAATGAGAGTACCCATCCCCCCAAATAAAGGTATCAAGTGTCCTCACTTAATTGTATGGTTCTTGGTGAAGGGTGAGATGGTAGATAGTGGAATATTAATTTAGATATGAAAAAATGCATAAATAAATTCTAAAATATGTAGGAAATCAATCATCATCTATGCTAATTATGAAGAGTTAATACATGTACTTATAGAATGCTTATGGAATGAAACTTAGCTCATGTGAAGTGTTGAGTGCTACTTGCAATGGGATTTGATTTGACCATTCTTAATTACAATCTTAAGTGAATGATACAAATGTATGGCGCATGGTGAATGATTGTTGAAAAAGGTTGCAGGATGTATAGTAGATGGAAGATGAAATGGAGTGTATGAGATGTGAAAATTGAGAAAGGTGATGGAAATGAAAAGTGTGAGGTGATGTATAGGTTGTATGTGCAAAAATGTAATGTATATGACTACATGTGTGAAAAATGGTAGTGAAAGTATAGATATGCAATTAATTTGGTGAGGAATTTTGAAATGGCTGTCAGTTAATTGCTACGGGTTCCTCCAGTAATAGGTCCATTTCTAAAAGTTATCACCTTTAGACATGTTGCTACAGGTCCCTTAAGCTTCACTAACTAGTGTAAAAAATGATTTTTGTTGCTCATCACCTTGTGTAGTGTGTGCTTTGTGAGTTGTGTTAGAAATCATACCTATGTAACAATAGTAGGTGAGCTAGGTAGCTCCTCTATTGAGTCATGTGTAGAACTGGTAATTTTTGTAGTTGAATTGTCAAGTGAAGGCTCAAATTGTTGTATTAATGAAAGAAAGAAACCATCCTTCTACAATGGTTTCTTGTACAAATTTAGCTTGTGTCCATTAACCAGTAAGGAAAACCTGACTTTCAATTGTATGTAGTTGTATAGATCCATTAGGAAACACTTGCTTGATTTCATAGGGACCAAGCCACCTTGTTTATAACTTTCCCTTGTAGTCCTGATATCTCGAGTCATAGAGAAAAGCCCAATCACCTACACTAAATTCCTTAGTTTTGATGAACTGATCAGTCATTTGATTCTATGATTCTAAACAACTTCAGTGTGGTGTATTACCTCCATCCTAATTTCATCAAGTACAGTGAGGTTGTGTAATATTTCCTATTGTGATGCTAATAATTCCATGCCTAATTGAATAATTATTCTTAAATTTTTGTACTCAAATTCAATAGGAAGTACCGCTTTCTTTCCATACACCAATTCATATGGTGTAAACATAGTTGTGATTTTCAATGTTGTCTTATAGGCCCAAACTGCCTCAAGCAACCTAGCTACCCAATCTTTCCTATGGATTTGTACTATTTTGGTTAGAATGTTCTCAATCTCCCTATTTGTGACTTCCACCTGTCCATTAGCTTGAGGTTTGTAAGGTGAGGACTTCCTATGTTTGATCTCATACTCTTGAACCAACTTTGTGATCAACTCTGATGTAAATTGAGGTCCTTGGTTTGTGACAATTTCCCTTGGAACTCCATATCTTATAAATAAGTCCTCATAGAGAAAATTGGCTATATTACCATCCCTAGAAAATTGTAAAGCCTTAACTTCCACCCACTTGGTAAGGTAATATGTGCATACTAGTATGTACTCCTTGTTAAATGTTGGTGAAATTGGGCCAATCAAATCTAGTTACCATTTATCAAATGGTGTTATTGCTAATTGTGTCTACAATGGAATTTCATCTATTTTATTGGCCTTCTAATTCTTTGACATCTATCACAACCCCTTGTGTACTTCACTACATCCTTATGAAGAGTTGGAAAATAATATCTAGTGGTAAAAATCTTAAGAGTTGTTCTCTTTGCTGCAAAGTGTCCCCCATAGGGTTCATCATAACATGTTTTGAGAATGTCATATACCTCATTTTCTTTGATGTATCTCCTCATAATGTTATTTGGGCCTATATAAAATAAGTATCCAACTATCCAGGAGTATGGAAAACTCTTGTGAACCAATCATTTCTTTTCTCTTGGGGAGAAATGAGGCGGTGTCTGCCTTGCTACTAGATAGTTAGCAATGTCTACAAACCATGGTGTATGCAAAGATAGAGAAAATAAATAATCATCTACGAATGAATCATAAAAAACATCTTCTTCCAATTTGGTTAGTAGTCTAGATAGAAAATCTACCACTACATTTTCTTTGCTTGGCTTGTCCACAATGGTGATGTCAAATTCCCAAAGCAATAATAACCACCTTACAAGCTTGCCACCAACCATTGGTTTGTTTATGAGATACCTAATTGTTGTGTGGTCAATGTGTATGAAAATTGGATATCCTATAATATTATACCTAAATTTTTTTATTGCATATATCAGTGCCAACATTTCTTTCTTTGTTATTGTATAATTGAGATCTTCCCCTTGTAGATTTTTACTAATGTAATATATGGCATACTCCTTATTGCCTTTCTTCTGCCCAAGTACAACTCCTAAGAAAAAATTATAAGCATATGTATGGATATGGAAAGGTAAAGTCTAATTTGGCCCTCTCAAGCTAGGGGTTTTAGTTAATGCTACCTTGAGTGCTTAAAAAGAGCATTGACAAGTAGTTGTCCATTCAAATTCTATATCTTTGGACAATAAAACAAATAGTGGAGCTACAAGTTTGCTAAAATTTTGGATGAATCTCCTATAACACCCATGTGTCCCAGGAAACTTCTAGCATCTTTTTGTATTTGAGGCATATGGAGTGTTGAGATTAGTTCAATTTTGTTGGGGTCCACTTGAATTCCTTCTTTTGACACAAAATGTCCAAACACAATCCCCCCTGTCACCATCATGAAATTTTTTCATGACTTAGGGATAAGTTGTGTTCATGACACCTTTTTAGCACCTTCTATAGATTGTGAAGTGCTTCATCACATGTATTCCCATATTTTGTGAAATAATCCATGTAAACCTCCATAGAATCATGTGCAAAGTCTGAGAATATACTCAGTGTTGCTATTTGGAAATTGGATAGTGCATTACATAGGCCAAAGGCTAGGACAAAATAAACATATGTGCGCTAAGGACATGTAAATGTTGCCTTGTCCTAGTCTTCTGAGGCAATCTTAATCTAATTGTAGCCATTAAATCCATCTAGAAAGGAGACACACTTTTTTCCTGTTAATGAATCAAGCACTTGATCAATGAAGGGGAGTGGAAAGTGGTCCTTCCTAGTTGCAACATTTAATTCTCGGTAGTCTACACATACTCTCCACTTTCCTCCTTTCTTTAAAACAATCACTAGAGGTGACACCATTGACTATCAAAGATAGGATATATAAAGCCTACATCAAGTAATTTTTGCAATTATGTTTTAACTATGTCTTTGACTACAAGGTGCATTCTCCTTTGTGGTTGTCTTATGGTTTTAAAACCATCATTGATGTAAATCCTATGCATGAACAATTCTAGGTCTATCCCCTTCATGCCATGATAATCCCATGTAAAGGCTACTACATGTGCTTGCAACATAGTTATCAGTGATGTCTATTGTGTATCAGTCAATTGACTATTAACATTCAATGTTTTACTTGATATGATCTCTAAAGTGTCGGATGTTGTTTGCACCGATGAGATGTCAAGTCTTGCTATGTTTGGGATACATTGATGTGGTAACAGATTATGAAATATTTAGAAAATTGACTTAGATGAACTGATAGGGATAATATTTTGCAGAGGATCTTGCAAACATGTCAAGCAATCATTAAGTTGTAGGTCCCTACCATAGTCATTTTGTATGATGTTTACTATCAAGTCATCTTCATCTTGATGTTATAACAATGGATTATACTCAATAGTCGTCAAGGCTTGCAAGGAGTATTGATCATCTTCATCTATGAAAGGCTAAATGGTTAATTCTAGGTCTACATGTAGCTAAGTTGGTGGATAAAGGACTAATTTCTTAGTCACATTCCCATTAGAGATAATCATATTCCTAGATATGTAGCCTATGAACACATCTACTGTTGCCAACCATGATCTTTATAATATGAGGGGGTAGATTACAAGATTAGCTTTTGGTTGTAGGACCATGAAATCTATAGGGTACTCCCATGAATCCAATGTTATCACCAAGTCCTTAATGATACCCTCATGCTTGACTGTGGACCTATCTACCAACTACAAAACAATGGGTGTAGGTTTGAGTTCTATCAATTGTAACAACTTCATGGTTTCTTTGGTCATTACATTGATAGATGCCCCTAAGTCAATTAGGGTGTTCTTAATGAGAGTTCCATTTATTTGTGAATCCACCACAGGACTCCTAGGGTCTTCATACTTGGGAATAATGATATTTCCTAACATAATGTTTGTAAGTTGATCTAGGACTTGTATTGTCTGAGGATATTTCCTCTTCCTGCCTAGATTTTTAAGGTAGTGTTCTCTCATTATTTTGGTGTAGATAGGAACCTCCTTAATGGATTGGATTAGGGGTATTTTGAGACAAACATCTTTAAGTTGTCCCAATAGGTCTGTTTCAACTTGTGTTTAATGTCTTTGAACTACTAATCATTCAAGGAATGGAGGATTTGGACTTGGATTGGTTTGGTTAACATGATTTGACTCAGGATCCTTAGATTGAGTGCCCAAGGTATTTTTTGAGGGTTCTTCATCAGTTAATTTAGTGATTTGAGGGGATGAAGGTCCAACCAAAGTGTTCCCTAATATGAGGTGGACATCACTTACCTCTACCCCATAAGTGAGGTATTGAGAAACTTTGTTAGTGTAATTTTGGTGAATTGGCTTGTTATTAGGGTTAGGTGCAAGTTGGGCTAGCAACTAAGGTGCTCTAGGTGGCTATGGTGTTGGGTTTTTTGGGGTTGGAATAATGGCTTGCTGTTATGGCTTTAGGGCCTGCTATAGCTGTTGGTAATTCATGTTTTGGTTTTACCATTTTTTGCCTCTTTGCCACTACGACTGCCATTGGTTTTTTTGGGCTGGCCATTGGGATTTACAGTTAGGTCCTTGGTAATTTTGTGATCGCCACATATTTTTCTGCTATTGGTTCCAATTGGTTTGAGGAATTTACTGTTGTTGCTTTTGCATATTGGTGCAAGACCGAGGATTCCAATTAGGAAGATTTGAATTATCACCAAGAAATAACATGTTCCAATTCAAAGGATCTTGGGGTATACCTTGTCTTGGATTCCATGGTTTCCTTTGAGCTATGTATAATACTTGTCCATCTTCTCCTTCCAATACATGAAAATTTGATGTCCCCTTAGATACTTTCCACCTTCTTGCATTTGTAGATAGTCCTTTTTCTACAATGTGGGCAATATTCCATAAGAGCTTCTTTTGCCTCCTCTTTCTTCTTTTTGATATGGAGGGTATCCAACTGTGTTGCCAGATGACTAATAATATCCTCCTTCATGTTGGATAGTAGATTACTCAATTCAACTCTAGAGACTCCATTGGATGGTTTGATTATGGAAGATGCCCTATCTCCTCTAACATTCTTTGTAAAAGACCTTGAATAGTTCTTACATGCCTTACAAATATCCTCAAATAGTGCTTGAAAGATATCTCCTGCCCCAATGAGGTTAAGTGCATCCATGCAATCCTCATTAATCCCACTTAAGAATGTCAACTTTAAAGACTCATCAAAGAGTGTATTTTGGTGGGATTTCTTAAGGAAAAATTGGAACCTTTCCATGTAGTCTTCCAAAGATTCATCCTCATTTTGTGACATCCTAAAGATGTCATCTCTCTTTCTATCAATTCCTCTACAATAGTCCTGGTAATTATCTAGGAACTTTGTGTCCATAGAATTTCAATTAGGAATAATATCTCTTGCTAAACCCATGAACCATATTAGAGAAGCATCCTTTAGGGTTGTTGGAAATAGTTTGAGCCTATGTGCATCAGTAGTGTAATCATAGCTTCTACACATCATATCAAACTCAAATAGGAATGTATCTGGGTCCTCTCTGGCCAACCCATAGAAGACATGTAATGTTGAAGGAGTTATGTTATCCAATGCAATCGCTCTCTCTTGGTTGGAAATAGGGAACTCAAAGGTTACATACTCTGGGGTCTTCCATTGCAACATCACCCATGGTGATGATTTGCGTGTGGGAAGTCTCCTTTGTTTCTAATGTGGATATTGGTGTTAGGGAAGATTCTTCTTCATGAATACCTTCACTCTATTTACTATGATCACCAATATCCTTTAAAGCTTCACATGTTGAAGGGAGAAATATTCCTAGAGTGTCTCGCCACCTCTGCATATAATAGTTGTGACTCTTTGGATCAATGGCTCTTGCACATTGTTACTAAAGCATTTTTATACTCATAACTAAAAACCTAAATGTCCTAATGCCGCAGATGAAATTCTAACTATGAAAGCTTGAAATAATATAGGAGAATCTTGAATGTAGCACCATCCTCAGCAACAATTCCAAAAATGTAAGGCCTAACTAATGTCTAGTCAACTTGGTGTTAGACACACAATTCAGAGGAAGGGTTCCTATTGAATAATCCACTAAACCATTGGTAAGGCTCCATTAAATTATCAACCAAGGCTTTGTAAGATTTTGATTATGTTGGCACTGTATGTGCATTCACATACTCTACACGACCGATATCAACAAGTATAGGTGGTTTACACATGTGTAGGGAAACAATAAATATTGTAAAATGGAAATGAAGCATAAAATGTGAAATAGGGGAAATAACTTAATCTGCTACTAATGTTGCAGGTACTTACAACTTAGCACTATAACTGATAACTGCTAACATGAACTTTGTGACTTCATTAACACTGCTAACTCTTACTCCTAACTACTTAACCTACTTCAGAGAATGACTCAAAGACTCAATGTATAAGGTGAATCATAAAACAATATATCATTCACATACATGTAATGAGGAATATAATAAAATGAATGTAATAACATGAAGAGTTATTCTAACAACATAAATCAAATGTTGGTGAACAGTACCTTGAGTGGCCCTTGCTCAAGTTGTTCCCATAGGATAAACCAAATATGCACTACTTGAACTAACTAAACATAATAGTAAAATGGAACATCTTCATTGTAAAAACTAAACTCTCACAACATGACAAGAATCTTCATAGATCTTTCATTCATGAATTCATATCCATTACAACTGATAATAGAAGACTAAAAATGTAATATAGTATGTTGAAAAACAATACTGGAAATATTAAAAACACATACATCTCTAACTAGATATGCTCCTCAACCGCCGATCCAACTGTATAGGTTTGGGAGGAGGATTATTTGCATAAGGATTGAAAACTGAAATTAAATGAAAGCGTACACTCTCCTTCAGAATAGAGAGAGATAAAGTATTTGCAATAAAAACTATAACTAAAATAAATGGAAGAGGACAACTAGGTTGCAACTATGCTTTATTGGAATGGTAGAGATGTGATCTACACAAATAGTCATGGTAGCTTCCTTGTTCATCAAAAAATATTTTTCCCTTCCATCATCTTATTGAATTCTCTGATGATAACCAAACAATCACTCCAATGATTGCCTTCATCAATTTTTGCAACTGTCACATTCCCAGTTCTTTTGGAATCTCCCCCGCTTATCAACCTGAAATCCTTTAACTATGGGTTGAGTTCTATAGTTTCTATGGGTTTCTATTTTGGTTGTAAGGAGTTAGCTCTTGCAATCATGATAGGAGGGTTCCGAAAGGAACAGTCCAAACCATGCAACAATGAGTCAACATAGCGGAAATAACATAATAAACTAGTATGCAAATATGACACTTTATTAAATTGACAATATTACATGCAACATATGCCTCAAGGGCGAATATCTAGGGCCCATATGCCTACCACTAGGGCATTCAACATTACATCTAGCCAATAGGCCTTATTACATGCCCCTAAAGGGTTGATGCAAAAAAAAATGAAACTATGTGGTCATGAATATTTAAATTCTGTCTAAATGAATCCTAAATGATTACAAATGATTATAAATATGCTACTCCAGCTTGAATAAAGGTCTACGCCAGCCACAAGGGTTCATAAATCCGATGAATGAACACACATGAAAGGTCAACCTCAAAATATGGAAAGATGATCCATGCGAAAAAAATAACTTGCGAATCTCCAGGATAGGTCCCAATGAACCCAAGATGCTTGTAAGGTGTCCTATTAACTTTAGCACGATCTAGAATAGGTTCACACTAAGAAATTTGGACCAGGTTGGCCCCAAATGCTTTGACTGGTATTCATAGTGAAATTTTGAGAGTGATAACTTCTGATAGGAAAATGCAAATGATGTGAAATATAGATATGTGGTAGATGTTGATGTGTAGATGCTATATCCTACTTCACTAGTTGAGAAACAATGACATGGTAAAATGCAGAATGAACTACAAAACCTACTATTGAATGTAATGCAAGAAAATAATTGTTTTTGGTTGATACAAGATTGCTTTACAACTAGAGATGCTCCTGCATTAGTTCTCATCAAAGCATACATAATATTAGCAATCATGAATTAAACACAAATTTAAACTAAAATTCATACACATTCATACATTCATTATGCAAATATTAACATAATCATATTCCCACTCATCAAAGTTTGGTTTGTATGGCATAAAAGATATAAAAAAGGTATATAAGTCTAGGAATGTATATGAAATAAGTAGTTTAAAGTGTCTAAAAGATATAGAATAAAAAAGAGAAAACTAGCTATTGATTAGGCTCATCAGATGGACTAGTTATAAAGGAACCAAATGCCTTTATTTTTGAGTTTGATGTGTTATATTGAAGTTATGACTATACAATAGATGCTCACCAACTCAAATTTTTTTCAACAACACTGAAAGATGCTGCTCTAAGATGGTTCATGGGGTTGAGAAGAGATGCTGTTCCCAATTAGAACATAATAAAGATAAAATTCCTAGAGAAATATCAAGATTATTGTAGAGGCATAGATAGAAAGATGGATGATATCTTTAGGATGTCACATAAGGAAGATGAATCTTTGAAAGACTATGTAGAGAGGTATCAATTCTACCTCAAGAAATCTCATCAAAATAGACTATCTAATGAATCCATGAAATTGGTATTCTTAAGGGGAGTAAATGAGGATTGTATGGATGCACTTAACCTCATTGGGGTAGAAGACATCTCATAGTTACCATTTGAGGAGATCTACAAAACATGTAGAAACTATTCAAGGTCTTTCACCAAGAAGGTTAGAGGAGACAAGACATATTCCATCAACAAATCAACCACATGAGTCTCAAGGGTGGAGCTAAGCAACCTTCTATTAAATATGAAAGAGGATATCATTAGGAAATTGGATACATAATTAGATACCATCCACATCAAGAAAAAATAATAAGTAGAGGCCTCCCTTATAGAATACTACCCACATTGTCGAAAAACAAAATTAATTGCAAGTGCAAGAAGGTGGCCAATATTTTTGAAGATAAGTGAGGGACATAAAATTTCATCCACTAGAAGGTGAAGATGGTCAAGTGTTCTATATAGTTCAACACAAACCATGAAAACCAAGAAAAGGTATCCCCCAAGATCCTTTGAGTTATAACATGTAATTTCATGATAACAATGCAAATTTCCCTAATTGGAACCCTCAATCTTGGGCCAATGTGAAAAACCTACAATGGTCAATGCCTCAATCCAATTGGAATCAACAACAACAAAACATGTGACCACCATAGAATTTCCAAGGACCTAATTATATTTATCAATGGAAACCCCAAAAAAATCAATGACAAACTCAACAACAAAGAGGTCAACAGTGGAAAAATCAAAATTTTAATCATCAACAACCACAATAGCCTTGCAACCACAACAACAAGCCATAATGCCAAACCCTTCAATAGCTGCACCAATTCCTCCAAGATCACCTTGATTTCCTCCACAAATTGCACCTAACCCAAATAATAAGCTTATCTAATAGGTTTATGCTAATGACACTATATAATACCCCACCTATGGGGTTGAGGTGAGTGATATACACCTCAGATCAGGGAAAATGTTAGTTGGGCCTTCATCTCCATATATTATTGTATTAACTGATGAGGAGCTCCCTATAGGGCCCATGAATAAACAATCTAGGGAACTTGATCCAAATCAAGTCAATCCACCAATAATGAGTCCAAATCCTCCATTCCTTGATAGACTAATTGTCCAAAAACATCATTCACAAGCTAAAACCGATCTATTAGGACAAATCAAAGATGTTTTCATCAAAATACCCCTCATCTAGGCCATTAAGGAAGTACCTATTTATACCAAAATAGTGAGAGAGTTGTGCCTTAAAAAATTAGGTAGGAAACAAAAGGAACCTTGGACTACACATTTCTTAGGATAACTTGCAGATGTTATGTTGGGAAACATAACTATCCCCAAGTATGCAGACCTTGGGAGCCCTATAGTGGATGTCAAAATCAATGGCACTCTTGTAAAAAACACATTAATTGACCTTGGGACAGACATTAATGTAATGACCAAAGAAACCATAAAATTATTATAACTAATAGAGCTTAGAACTACACCTATTGTGCTACAGTTAGCAAATAGGTCTATAATCAAGCCAAAGGGAGTCATAGAAGACTTGATAATAACACTGGACTCATGGGAGTACCCTGCAGACTTTATGGTGTTATATCCTAAAGCTAATCTTGTAGGATATCCCCTCATCTTAGGGAGGCCTTGGTTGGAAATTGCAGATGCCTTTATAGGTTGTAGGTCTAGAAACATGATCATTTCCAATGAAAATGTGACTAAGAAACTAGTCCTCTATCCACCTACTCAGCCACATGTAGATTTGGAGCAACTTGCATGGACTACCCTAAATGAGGAAGACTAGTACTCCTTACAAACTTTGATGACTATCGAACATAGCCACTTGTTAGAAAAACAGGATGAATATGAACTAATTGCGAACACCATGCAAAATAATTATGACAAGGACCCACAACAACATGAATTTCTAACATGTTTACAGGACCCCTGATGAACATAATTCTTGCCAATACATTTGAGTCTATTTCTCAAAAAATTTATACTTTATTGCCACATCACTTTATCCCAAATATAGGTCTTGACATTTCATCTATTCAAACATCATTCTTGACTTTAGATATTATGCCAAACAAGAATTAAATGTAAACAACCAATTGAATGCTGCATAATAGACTTCATTGTTGAATGTGCTGCAAGCATATGCAACAACATTTACATGGGATTACCATGAAATGAAGGTTATAGACCAAAAATTGTGGATGCATTAGATTTACATCAATGAAGGCTATAAACTAGTAAGGAAACCACAAAGGAGAATGAAACCTACTGTTCGTGACATAGTCAAAGCTAAATTACGAAAGTTGTTGGATGCAAGATTCATCTATCCAATCTCTGACAATCAATAGGTGTCTCTGTTGAAAGAAGAAGGACAAACAATTAAGAGGGGGGGTGAATTAGTTGTCACAAAAATTTAAACTTTTCTAACTTAACTTAACCTTAATCTCAAATATGATGAATAAGCAATTAACCATAAGAAATTGACACATTAGAGAGACAAAGAACACCAATATTTTTTTACATGGAAACCCTGTTAGGGGAAAAACCATGGTGGATGTTAGTCCACAAGATTATACTCTGCTAAAAGTATAATGAAAATAACAAGGGGAATGCACATGCATTTAGGCACACTGCCTAGAGCTCACTGCTTAATTACAAAAGGGGCTCACTACCTAACAGAGTTGGATTAAAAATTCGAAGGATATGAACTGAGAAAATAGCTTCTGCACAAGCCTAATTATAGTTCCAATTAAGCTCAACACTTCTTCACACTTCACACAAACTTCTTCAAACTCTGTTCTGCAATCGAATGATATTCACACATACATACATGGGAGCAAACGAAGCATCATCTTCATCAATGAACTAATCGCCCTTATATATCCACTACATGAGATTCCATCACAACTTCATCGACCAAGAAAATAAAATATATTTGCAATGTTGGCCCAGATTTACAAATAAAATTTTAATGCGAATCCACCAAGGTCGGCCACAACATAGTGGAAACCCAAATTAACATCTCCAATACAAAAATACTTTAATTAATTTCACCGATTAATGTGGATGTACCACAAAGATAGAGAATAACCTAAAGACATCTAAGAGCACCAAGAAACAATAGAGAAACATCCACACCAACCGAGATAACTAGAATCACACAATCTTCATTCAGGAACACTGACAGAGACCAACAAAACACTGTCAGACCACAACATACTCAAGACTTCATGCAGACCTCTGAAATTTCCGGTAGATGATCTAGATAAACTCAACAATAAAACCTTTAATCCACATCAACTAATCTTCAACTTACATAACAAGACACCATCATGACCTGCATAGCTCCACTGGGAACACAAAACACTATCTTTTACAATTTTCTCAATATCCTCGACATATACAACAATTGATACACCAAATGCTAATAGTGTTGACATCAATGACAACCACATATCAATAACACATCCACAACATCCAATAGTCTCCACTAGTGATTGCACCTAAGAAAGGGGGGAAATTGAGAGTGTGTGTAGACTACCATGAGTTGAATGCAACAACTAGGAAATACCTCTTTTTCCTTCCTTTCATTAACCAAGTACTAGATTCACTAGTAGGCAAGAATTACTTCTCATTTTTGGATGGATTTAGTGGATACAAACAGATTAAGATAGCCCCAGAAGATAACAACAAGACTACCTTCACATGTCCTTGGGGTACATATGCTTACTCTGTCTTGCGATTGGGCTATGTAATGAACTTGCCACCTTTCAAAGGGCAGCCCTGAGCATATTCTTAGACTTTGCTAATGATTCCATGGAAGTTTACATGGATGATTTCACAACATATGGGAATACCTATGAAGAAACACTTTCCAATCTAGAGAAAGTAATACAAATGTGTCAAGATAATAACCTGTCCCTGAGTCATGAAAAGTGCTTCATGATGATGACTAAGGGAGTAGTTTTGGGATATTTTGTGTGTGATAAAGGAATCCAAGTAGATCCCAAAAAATAGAGATAATATCAACATTACACGTACCTCAAAGATATAAATATGTTAGAAGTTTCCTTGGACATACTGGCTATTACAAAAGATTAATACAATATTTCAACAAGATTCCAACACCACTATTTATCTTATTTATCTGAGTATCCTAAAAATGTCAAAAACAACATCAAATAACCTCAAAAAGCAAAAAAAATTAAAAACTCCAAAAATCCTATCTTTGTTATCTCCTATCCAAAATAAACTCTCCATCCATAATAAACAATCATCGCCTTCAACCTTTGACAATGCAATCAACAAACAAAACAAACATCAAAATCCAAAACTTCTAAGCAAAGAAATGAAACGACTGGATCATCATCATACTAAAACATTGCCTAAGTATTAACTACCCTACCTTTTGAAAATCATCATGAACATCCTAATGGGTGTCTTAATGGATAAATCATTCCTAAAATAGGCATCATCAATGGGTAACATCATGAAAAATCAAAACATTTATGCAAAGTGATACAACAACATTATTTTATCTTTTGTGATCTTATCTTTTGATTTATATTAATGTATCATTCCCAGGATCTCTCAAAGATGTTCATAAGCATTTAGAGAATAAGGAATGGGGGCATTGATCATCAATTTTGTTTTCTCTATTTGTTGGATATTTTTGTAATACTACCATGGCGAATACTTTCTTTTTTCTGTGTGTGGAAGTTGTTTTGGGGTTCTCTTTGTTTATGGAGTCAAAGTACACACAATAGATATAAAGCTGCCTTGATCATCAATACCCTAATGCATCATGTCTATTTGCTACATTAATAAGGATTTCTAAACATTACTTAGTCTCCATAAAGCAAAAGAAAACTCATCATGTTTTACATATCATCAATCATCCAATTTCTTCTATCCTCTAATCCTACTAACATTTCTTCTGGCTAACATATCCATCTTGCATATATTGCAAGAATGAAAAGGATGAATGTGTTTTCATTGATTTCAACTGGTCAATTGGTTATCAACTAGTTTTTGTTGTCATTAATGTCATGGTTGCAAGTTATTGGTTATTCATGTCGAGGATATTGAGAGAATTGTAATGAAGAAAGATTGTAGGTGTTCAGTGGTTGCTCCAAGTTTTGCTCCTGGATTTTCTCCTATGTTTGTGTGGTTTAGATATGTTGATCATGGTTGTTGGAAGCTTCTATATCCAGATTTTTGGCTATTGATTCATTGTACAATGCGAGTTATGTTCACCAGTTGTGAACTGTGGTTTTCTGTGTTCTTGGCTGAAGTTCAGGAGAAATGTTGTTGGTTCAGATTTCTCTTTGGTAGTCTTATGACTTGCGGTTCTGGAGTTGAGTTGTTATGATTGTATTGAAGATAATTTTGGTATCTCGAAGGTTCATGCTTAATTGTTCTGTGTTTTACACTGGTTTGACCGACCTTGTGTTGAACACTATCTTTGAAGTTGATGAAGCATGTTGGATCTATTTGGGTCCTCATGAAGCGTGTGCTTGGGTCACCCTCATTCTAATTCCACCCTAGGATGTTTTGGCATTGACCTAATTTGAATTTAATGTTGGATGGCCGACTATGGATATGTTTCAAAGTTGAAGATGGTATAAATGCAAGAAGAGTTAGTGGTGAAATTGGTGCAGGGGCACCAAGTTCATCTTTGCAAATTTGGTCAAGAAAGGTCTAATGATAGGTTTCTAGGGTGTTGAGCTTATTTTATTAAATAAGGTCATAATAGACCATTTTTTAATGTTTTGGGGTCTATTTGGTGGGTTTGAGTTCATATTGTCATATTTTTGCAATATTGTCAAATTGTTGTCATGCAAAAAGTGCAAAAATGCAAAATTGTGGTAGCCCAACGGTCAAGGAAGTTTAAATGATAGTTGGTTTAGTTTTTTTGGTTATTTTTTGATGTATGTAGTTTAAATATGCTGTAAGAACTGGAGGGAAGCATTATGTTGAAGATTTGGTTCAATAAATCAATAAGAAAACTCTTTTTTTTGTGTTATTTTCTAAAAATTGCTGCTCCTAGTGACTGTACGAATCTGTACAGAGGTATATTGCTCCAAAATTTGTAGAATGTGATGGAGGAATGAGTTAACAATATTTTTGTTTTGGTCTGATTGAATTCCATATAGATTGAAGCATTTTATAGCCCTTTTTCTGTAGGCAGTTTGTAATTCAGAGTTTATGGTTTTGAGAGTGCAAAATGGGTCCCTAAGCCATTCCTTCATGTGAAATTGGTTCAAACTTGGTGGAATGGATCCTGTAGGTGTAGGTTTTCTATTGGTGTAGTTCCCAAGAGTAGAGAAGGAATTTTGGAGGAGATAAGATGCTACCCTAGTTGCAAATTGATGAGATTTGGAAAGTGATGCTTTCAAGTAGGGTTTTGATGAAATTGCAGTGTTAAAGGCTGAGTGATGGTTGGAATAGTATAGGTAGACATATTAGAAGGTGTTTGAGGTCTTGGTTGGCAGTGTAGAATCCTAGAGTGTGGATTTTTAATAAACCCTCATTGTTTCAAGCATAGAAAGGCCTAAAGCAAGGCTTTTGTATTTTGATGCATTAGTGAGTGTTCCAATTGACAAAGGTTGTTGATTTAGAGGTTTAGTAACATGGTAGAGGTTAGAAAATAGAGATTTAGGTTTGGGAGAGTGTTTGGAGGTGTGTTTCTTTGAAAAATTGATGTATTTGGGGTCGAGGGGCAACATATCAACAGTAATTTGGAGAATATGTTCCAAAGGAACCATATGAGATTTTGAGATATGTTTTGAAAAGGATTAAAGGGTGTTTAAAAAATCTTTTGATTTCTAGGTTTGAGGGGTATTTTGAAAGTTGTGCTTAGAAAACACTATTTGCATGGCTACAAGGAGATTGTGATGAAATTGTGAAAAGTTGATAAGATAGGGTTGTAAGGGAAAGAAGATTGTTTGAGTTTGGTCAAATTGTGATTATTGGAAGGTTGCCTCCCTGCTCTACATCAATTGATATCAAAGCATAGGTATTAGATCTTTTGAAGGTGAAAAGTTGCAAATTGAGGAAGGAAAAGTGGGAAGTTGAAGAGACAAGATGCCTCCAAAAGGGAAAATCATTGCTAGAGAAATGAGTGAATTGAAGGAAATGCATGCTAGGGAGATGAGAGAGTTGAAGGAAAGGATTTATGCTCTAGAAACAAGGAAGAAAAGAGGTGTAGACATGGGTGATGAGAGTGACTTCAAGGAAGAAGAAGAGGAGACTGAAGAAGAAGAGGAAGAGGAGTTGGATCTTGATGATCAGAGGATGGCTAAGTTGCTGAGAGCAGTCAAGAATGATAGAAACAAGGTGAAGGTTGATGTTCCTAAATATGGAGGTAATCTGAATGATGAATAATTGTTGGATTGGATTACAACACTAGACAATTACTTTGAGTGTGAATATGTTCTTGAAGAGCAAAGGGTGAAGATTGAAAAGAAAAAATTGAAGGGTCATGCACTATTGTGGTGGGATTATGAGAAATCTGAGAGAAGGAAGGAAGGTAAGTCAAAGATTGTTTCTTGGAACAGAATGGTGGCTAAAATGAAAGGTAAGTTTCTACCTTCTGATTATGCTATTCAAATGTTTAGGAAACTTCAAGTTTTGAAACAAAAAGAAATGGATGTTAAAGCATATACTGAAGAATTTTACAAGATGAGCATAATGGTAGGTCATATAGAGGATGAAGTGGAGAAGGTTGCTAGATATTTGAGTGGATTGAGATTCAACATTCAAGATGAGTTAACCTTGGAAAATCCAAGAACGGTTGAGGAATTTTATCAAATGGCAATAAGGGCTGAAGAAAAGGTCAAGAGAAGGCAAGACAAAAAAAACTAGGGGTAGAGGCAACACTTCAAGAGGAAGAGGTTCATTTTATACTTCAAGATAATCAATTGAAAGCCAAGAAGATGCCAAAAAATGCCAAGAATGAGTTGCTGATCAAAGAGGTGGATTTAGAGGTAGTAGATCAAGCTTTAGAGGTAGATTTGGAAGTCAAGGAAGAGGCTCTAGTGGATTCACAGGAAGGTGTTATCATTGCAATCAATTTGGCCATCAAACATGACATTGCAAGGAAAAACAAGCTTCTAGTTCATATGGTGGTGAAAGGAGAAGTGAAAAGAGAGTACAATTGGTGCAAGAAGATGAAGATGAGAGTGTAAACTCTCCAATCCAATATGCTACTCCAGAAGTTGGGAAGTCATTGATGGTGAGAAGAACACTATTGAAAGCATCCAAGGAGAAGGAATCTACTCAAAGAAGGACATTATTCAAGACCATCTACAAATGCAAAGGTAAGGTATACTCAGGGAGTACTGATAATATGGTGTCAAGTGAAATGGTTGATAAATTGAAGTTAGAGAAAATTCCTCATGAAACACCATATAAAGTTTCTTGGTTGAATGATGATTAGTCCTTTTGGTGAGTGAACAAGCTTTAGTTGAGTTTAATATTGGTGGATACAAGGATATCATTCTCTGTGATGTGTTGCCCATGAATTGTTGTCATTTGTTACTTGGAAGACCATGACAGTTTGATAGGCATGCCATTTATGATGGGAGAAACAATGCATATCTAATTAAGAAGGATGGAAATACATTTACATTGACTCCATTACAAGAAGAGGTTAAGGAGCAGACCAAGGCAGTAAAAGTGATTATGTTTGGCAAGAAGGAGTTTGTGAAGCTAGAAGAAGAAAAACATGGAGAGTGTGCAACCATTGCAAAAGAAGAAGATAATAGGATAGTGAGTTTGGAGAATGATCCAAGATTGGAAGGAAAAGATAATGTGTTGGTGTTAAAGTCTGAGACAGAGAAGGTCAAGGATGAATTGTTTGTGAGAAAGAAAAATGGGTTAGAAAAGCATGATGAGATTGTGATAGGGACAGTGATTTGTCCATTGAATGCAAAAGAGGTTAGAGGTTAGTTAAATACTGTCATGATAGAGGTTTGTAAGTCTAATGATATAGAGATTATTGGGGCAAAGAATCTTAAGGGAAAGATAAAGGAAAAAGGTGAGGTGAATCAAAGTGTTTGGTAAGAAAAAATAGGCAAGTTCAAGTATGCAATAAGAAGGAAAGAGTGGACAGTCCAAGATAAGGTAGGTAAAGGTATGTTATAGGTGTGAAGGCAAGTCCTACATCAATTTTTGTTGAGGGAAAATTTAGGGAACATTTGTCAAGTTAGTTTGCAAAAGTGGAGCAATGCTTAGGTGGCAAACAATTCAAGAGTGTAAGGCATGATTCAAATCTGCAATATCTGATCCAGTGGAAAGGATTACCTTATGAAGGAGAATTTGAAGATCAAGGTGATGATGTGAAGAAGCATGATCTACAACAATGTAGTTCTCAAAGGGGCTTGAGGTCTTTTTCAGGCCGGGTGTATGGTGTAGGGGCACCAAGTTCATCTTTTCAAATTTGGTCAAGCAAGGTCTAATGATAGGTTTCTAGGGTGTTGAGTCTTATTTTATTCAATAAGGTCATAATAGACCATCTTTAATGTTTTGGATTCTATTTGGTGGGTTTGAGTTCATATTGTCATATTTTTGCAATATTGTCAAATTGTTGTCATGCAAAAAGTGCAAAAATGCAAAATTGTGGTAGCCCAAAGGTCAAGGAAGTTTAAATGACAGTTGGGTCAATGTTTTTGGTTATTTTTTGATGTATGTAGTTTAAATATGTTGTAAGAACTGGAGGGAAACGTTCCATTGAAGATTTGGTTGAAGAAATCAATAAGAAAACTCTCTTTTTTTGTGTTATTTTTTGAAAATTACTGCTCCCAGTGACTGTATGAATCCGTACAAAGGTATATTGCTCCAAAATATATAGAATGTGATGGAGGCATGAGTTAACAACATTTTGGTTTTGGCCTGATTGAATTCCATATATATTGAAGCATTTTATAGCCCTTTTTTTGTAGGCGGTCTGTAATTCAGAGTTTATGGTTTTGAGAGTGCAAAATGGGTCCCTAAGCCATTCCACCAAGTGAAATTGGTTCAAAATTGGTGGAATGGCTCCTGTAGGTGCAGTTCCCAAGAGTAGGGAAGGAATTTTGGAGGAGATGAGATGCTACCCTAGTTGCAAATTGATGAGATTTGGATTGAAAAGTGATGCTTTCAAGTAGGGCTTTGACGAAATTGTAGTGTTAAAGGCTAGTGATGGTTGGAATAGCATGGGAATACATATTAGAAGGTGTCTGAGGTCTTGGTTGGTAGTGTAGAAGCCTAGAGTATGGATTTTCAATAAATCCTCATTGTTTCAAGCATAAAAAGGCCTAAAGCAAGGGTTTTGTATTTTGATGTATTAGTGAGTGTTCCAATTGCCAAAGGTTGTTGATTCAGAGGTTTAGTAACTTGGTAGAGGTAAAAAAATTGAGATTTAGGTTTGGGAGAGTGTTTGGAGGTGTGTTTCTTTGAAAAGGTGGCCTATTTGGGGTCTAAGGGTAGCGTAGCAACAATAGTTTGGAGAATATGTTCCGAAGGAACCATATGATATTTTGAGATATGCTTTGAAAAGGCTTAAAGGGTGTCTAAAAAATCTTTTGGTTTTTGGGTTTGATGGGGTATTTTGAAAGATATGCTTAGAAAACACTATTTGCATGGCTATAAGGAGATTGTGATGAAATTGTGAAAAGTTAATAAGATAGGGTTGTAAGGGAAAGAAGATTGTTTGATTTTGGTCAAATTGTGATTATTGGAAGGTTTCCTCCCTGCTCTGCATAAAAATGGTTTACAAAAGAAAGATAAGTGAAAAGAAATAGAGCAGATAGATGGGAGATTGATGTGAATCAGTGAGTGTGTGTGATGCGAGTGTGGCAGATCAATGCGAAGCCTAAATGCTAAATTTTTGGATGTAGTGAGCTGAATGTGTACTTTATCATTCATGCATGTCTGCAAGTGGTTGAGAAAACCATGGTGGATTTCTCTATTGCATTGAGATTTTCTTCTCTCTGTAAGATATCTCTACTATATTCTTTGTATCTCTGTGGCAGTGAGCCCTCCGAGTGGTTAACCCTATTGGATAGTGAGTCCCTACTTTGGCAGTGAGCCTTGTTTCTTAGGAAGTGATCCTTTGTAATTGGTTTTGATATTCTCTATAGTGTGAGTTAATCCTCACCATGGTTTTTCCCTTATTGGTTTTTCCACATAAATCTAGTGTTGTGTTTGTGTGATGGTTTTCAGTTTTTGCACTTGCACTTAATGTTTAATCATTTAAGCAATGTTAAGGATTAGTTCTGTTGAATGATTTAAAGATTTAAATATGTTACAACTGATTCACCCCCCTCTCAATTGTCTTATTCAACAATTGGTATCAGAGCTTGGTTCCTTGGAGGAGAGCTTAACTGCTTAAGGAAGGTCTGGGATGGCTGGAAAAGTTATGATTATCCAAGGTTCGATGGAACTAATTATGCTATTTGGAAAATATTAATGGAAGAATATATGGAGTATTGTGGATATGATGTGGAGAAAGCTTACAATAATCCTTACACTCCTCTTGCTAATGGTCCAAGTACGACTGATGAGATCAAAGCACATGAAGCGAATAATAAGGTGAAGTACATTTTGAAGAATAGTCTTGTACATTCTGAGTTGATTAAGGTTCAAAATTTGAAGACTACTACGGAGGTATGGGATGCTTTGGAAAGGGCACATGAAGGTGATGAAAGGGTCAAAGAGGTAAAATTGAAAAATTTGGAAACACAATTTTAGCTCCTACATATGTCTAAAGATGAGAATGTTAAAACTTAAGTACAAAGATTGGATGAGATAGTAGCTGGAATGCGAGCACTTGGTGCTATTGTAGATGAAACTAGGATTGCAAAGAAGATTCTTAGAACTCTCCCTGCTTCTTATAGAATTTTTTTTTGTGCCATTGAACATAGTATAGATTATAAGACCTACACTAAAGATCTGCTATTGGGATCTCTGAAATCTTATGAGATGAGGAAGCCAAATTTTAGAAATGGATTCAAATCAGAGACTACTTTTAAGGCTACAAAAGATGAAGATATGGATGAAAAAAATCTTGATGAATTAGAAGCTAACTTTGTGAGGAGGATGAGGAAAGGCTTTGACAAGTATGAAGGTAAGTTACCCTTTAAATGCTTTAGTTGTGGAGAAAAAGGTCATTATGCTGCAAAGTGTCCCGAAAGAGCTAAGAGGAATAAACAAAGATGTGAGAAAGAAAATAAAGGTAAGAAGATCAACAAAGCATATTATGTGAATGAGAATGCTAGTATATATGATGAGGATTCTGATTATGAAGATCCTGATGATAAAGAATGCTTGTTCTTGGCTATAAAAGATGAACCTACTTCTGCTAATTTTGAAAAATAGGTGAATGAATGCCCTCCAAAGAAAGAGAAAAATGAAGGTATTGTAATCTCTACCCTACATGCTAAAAAAGAAAAGAACTATTGGGTTGTTGATAGTGGTTGTTCACATCACATGAATGGTGATAAAAGTAAGTTTTTTAAACTTGAAAAATATGGAGGCTTGGTTATGTTTGTAGATGATACTGGTGCTAAAATTTGTGGGATAGGTTCAGTAAGTTTTGATGGAAAGCATAATACTGATGATGTCTACTATGTTAAGGGTTTAAAGAATAATATTTTGAGTGTTGGACAGATGTGCAGTAAAGGATATAATCTTGTGTTTGAGGATGAGAGATATGAGATCAGGAAAGGATCTGGAACAGTGATTGCTACATGAAAGAAATATGAAGGAAATATCTATCAACTTAAGGGTGTTGATGGATGATGCTTTATGACTCAGATTAATGATAGTTGGTTGTGGCATTAGAGAATGTGTCACATGAATTTTGATAACTTGGCGAGGATTAGTGCAATTTAAGTCATGAGAGATTTACCAAGGATTACAAAGCTTGTTAATGCTATTTGCAGGAATTGTTAGTTTGGAAAGAAAGCTAGAAGCCATTACAGATCAAAGGAACAATCTACTACTAGACTAATAGATTTAATTCATACAGATCTCTATGGTCCTACAAGAGTGAGAAGTCTACAAGGTGAAAGGTACTATATGCTTTTGATTGATAATTATTCTAGATATACATGGGTTACATTTCTTAGAGAGAAATTAGATGCATTAGATAGATTCAAGACATTCAAAGCTATGGTTGAAAATGAAGTGAATTTAAGGATAAAATGCTTAAGGTCTAACAGAGGTGGAGAATTCACCTCCCATGCATTTAATATGTTTTGTGAAGTGCATGGAATAAAAAGATAGTTATCTGCTCCAAGAACTCCTTAGAAGAATGGAGTTGTTGAAAGAAAGAGCCAAATAGTTCAAGAGGCTGCTAGATCAATGATTACTGAGGTTGGTTTACCAGAAGTTTACTGGAGAGAAGCTATTCATACTATTGTGTATGTATTCAATCGATTTCAAGCAAAAACAAACAATAAAAAGACTCCCTATGAGATCTGACATGGAAGAATTCTAATTGTTAAGTACTTCAAGGTATTTGGAAGCAAATGTTATGTCAGAAGAGATAACAAAACTTTAGGAAAGTTTGATGCAAGAAGTGATGATGACATTTTTCTTAGATATTATACTAAAATCAAAGCATACAAATATTTCAATAAAATATTGAGAAAGATTGTAGAAAGTGCAAATGTCAAGGTTGATGAAACAATGAAAAATTCAATTGATATTGATGGATATGTATCTGATGAACCTGATTGCATAAGAATTGAAGAAATTGTGGAAGAACAGGAAAAGGATGAGAAAGAGAAGTAGAATGAAGAAAATGAAAGAGAAGAAGCTCTGATGGTGTCCCCTAAGACACCTAGATATATGCAGAAGAATCATTCAAAAAGTCAGATGATTGGAGATAAGACAAAAGGAGTATTGAAAAGAAGCAGAGCTGTTGTTGAAGTAAATCTGTGTTTTTTTTTAGATTGAATCGAAGACTGTAAGTGAATCATGTAGAGATGAACATTGGATGGAAGCTATGAAAGAGGAACTTATGCAGATTGAGAAGAATCAAACTTGGGAATTGGCCCCAAGACTGACATATAAAAACATTATTGGATCAAAATGGGTATTCAGAAATAAGTTGAATGAGAATGGAGAAGTGGTTAGAAACAAAACAAAGATTATGTGTAAAGGTTACTCACAAGTAGAAGGCTTAAATTTTCAGGAGAATTTTTCTCTGGTGGAAAGAGTGGAAGCTATAAGGATGTTCTTAGAATTTTCTGCTCATAAAGATTTCAAGGTCTATCAGATGGATGCCAAGTCTACATTTTTGAATGGTGAGCTAGAAGAAGAGGTTTACATGGAACAACCAGAAGGATTTCAGTTGTTAGATCAACTGGATATGGTGTGCAGATTGAAGCAAGCTCCTAGAGCTTGGTATGCAAGGTTAGACAGGTATTTGATTGAGCAAGGTTTCAACAAAGGTAGCACAGATAGTAATCTGTATTTTAAAATTGAAAATGATAAAATCTTGATTGTAGTTGTATATGTTGATGACATTATTTTTGGAGGAAATGAAACTATGTGTAAGTTGTTTATGGAAGAGATGCAAAAAGAATTTGAAATTTCTATGTTTGGAGAGATGAATTTCTTTCTTGGGCTACAAATTAATCAAATAGAGAGGAATTTTTATTTCACAATCTAAGTATGTGAAATAGATGTTGAAAAAGTTTGGGATGGATGTTCCAAACCCATATGTACTCCTATGGTGACTGGTTGCAAATTAGGTAAAGATGATGATTCACTTAAGGTTGATCAAAACAAGTATAGATCTATGATTGGTGGACTAGTGTATTTGAATACTACTAGACTATCTATATTATGCATGTTGTCAATCTTGTGGCTAGATTTCAAGAAGATCCTAAGGAAACACATGTTGCTACTATTAAAAGAATATTCAGATATTTGAATGGAACTTTGGATTATGGGTTATGGAATCCTAGGGATACTGAATTTACACCAAGTGCTTATACAGATGCAGATTGGGCTAGATGTGTAGATGACAAAAATAGTACAAGTGGTGGTGCATTTTTTCTTGGTTGTAGATTGGTGGTATGGTTGAGTAAAAAGAAAGATTCAGTTTCCTTGTCTATTGCTGAAGTTGATTATATTGCTGCTGCATCTTGCTGTACACAAGTTCTATGGATGAAATACACAATGAAAGATATCACAGTGGTGTATGATGATCCTATTTCTATCTTTTGTGATAATAAAAGTGCAATTAACATTTCAAAGAATACAATGATGCACTCGAGGGAAAAACATATATCTATCAGGTATCATTCCTTGAGAGAGAAGGTTGTGGAGAATGAAGTAAAGCTTGAGTATGTTCCTACGAAGGATTAGATTGTTGATATATTTATGAAGGCTCTTCCTAAAGATAATTTTGAGTATCTCTAGGAGAAGTTAGGGGTCATTGCCCCTCCTTTATTGAACTAGATACATATGGAGATGCATTAGTTCGATGGATCTATGGATCTATCTTTCTTTTGGACTGATGTTTTGGTGGCTACCTCTTAGGGGGAGCAGGTAGTGTCATGTGTTGTCATTGTATGAGTATTTTTTAAAGGGGAAATCAATGTAAAATATCTTTTTCCTTTACCATTGATGTCAAAGGGGGAGATGAAGAATGTGAAAAAGAGAGAGGAAGAATATGAAAAATATTATTAGCTAAGGGGGAGAAATAGAAAGAAAAATCCTGAGAAGTGTATTTAGAGCTAGTATGTTGTCTTTGATGGTTTTTTCATATCATATGTTGCCATAAATGAAAAAGGGGGAGATTTTTGCAAGAATGAAAAGGATGAAGGTGTTGTCATTGATGTCAACTGGTCAATTGGTTATCAACTGGTTGTTGTTGTCATTAATTTCATGGTTGCAGGTTATTGGATGTTCATGTCAAGGATATTGAGAAAATTGTAATGAAGAAAGGTTGTAGGTGTTTAGTGGTTGCTTCGGGTTTTTCTCTGGGATTTGCTCCTATGTCTATGTGGTTCAAATATGTTGATCGTGGTTGTTGGAAGTTACTATACCAAATTTTTGGTTGCTGATTCATTGTACAGTGCGACTTATGTTTAGTAGTTGTGAACTGTGGTTTTCTATGTTTCTAGCTGAGGTATGGGAGAAATGTTGTTGGTCTGGATTTCTCTTTGGTAAAGTCTTATGACTTGCGGTTCTAGAGTTGAGTTGTTATGATTGTATTGAAGATAATTTTGGTATCTGGAAGGTTTGTACTTAATTGTTCTATGTGTTTTACACTGATTTGGCTGACCTTGTGTTGAAAACTATCTTTGAAGTTGATGAAGCATGTTGGATCTATTTGGGTCCTCATCAAGCGTGTGTTTGGGTTTCCGTCATTCTAATTCCACCCTAGGATTTTTTGGCACTGACCTAATTTAAATTTAATATTGGATGGATGACTTTGGATATGTTTCAAAGTTGAAGATGGTATAAATGCAGGATGAATTAGTGGTGAAATGGTGTACAAAAGAGAGATAAGTGAAAAGAAATAGAGTATATAGATTCAAGATTGATATGAATCAGTGAGTTTGTGTGATGCGAGTGTGGAAGATCAGTGCTACACAAAAATGCTGAGTTTTCAGATGCAGTGAGCTGAAGGTGTACTCTATCATTCATGCATGTCTACAAGTGGTTGAGAAAATTGTGGTGGATTTCTTTGTTGCATTGAGATTTTCTTCTCTTTGTAAGATATCTCTTCTACCTTCTTTGTATCTCTGTGGCAGTGAACCCTTCGGGTGGTTAACCCTATTGGACAATGAGTTCTTGTTTTGGAAGTGAGCCTTGTTTCTCAGGTAGTGATCCTTTGTAATCAATTTTGATATTCTCTATAGTGTGAGTTAATACTCACTGTGGTTTTTCCCTTATTGAGTTTTCCACGTAAATCTGGTGTTGTGTTTGTGTGATGGTTTTTAGTTTTTGCTCTTGCACTTAATGTTTAATCATTTTAGCAGTGTTAAGGATTAGTTCCGGTGAATGATTTGAAGGTTTAAATTTGTTATATCTAATTCACCCCCCTCTCAGTTGTCTTATTCAACAACATCACAATATCATGTTAGAACCTTTTCGTGAGCCCAAATTGAAAAAGTAATTTTTTTGGCCTACCTCTCAAGGGGGCAGCCCAACGTCTTATCATCCTTCTATGGACCGTCAAGGCACAGTGGGGCATATTAATGGTGGGGCATATTACATTTTTTCTTTCTTGATTTGAACATCGAATTCTTTTAAACAATGAATCAGGTACATTGTTTCAAACAAGGGAAAAATGTAGACATATAAAAATGGCTTAAAGCATATCACACATCTTGAATGACATTTTTCCATTATCATCATCAATTTCATTATCACTATTGCATTTCCCTTCATTAACATCATTTGCATCATTAACCCTATTTTCCTCCATTAATTAGATAATCTTGAATTGTTTAATTAATTCACGATGTCATCACCCAATTTAACCTTATTACTTATGATTGATTAAATAAATATTAATTATTTAATTATGTCTCTAAAATTAGTTATTTTTCTAATTTAATTAAATAGTTATCATTAATTATTTAATTAATCTACTTCCCCTCTTTCAAATTAAATAATTAAATCAATTATTTGATTTCCAAAAATTCACTCAACATGGTCTATTAATAAATAAAATCTTATTTATTAAATCAAATACATCTTGCACATTCCTCTCAAGATTAATTAATTAATTAATTAATTAATCATCCTTACACATTCTAATTGTACAAATCATGTCCACTAATCACTACATTCAATTTGGTAATCCCACTTATTACTCAATCTAATTTGCCAATCCCACTAATTACTCAATCCAATTTGGTAATCCCACTGATTACTCAATCTAATTTTCCAATCCCACTAATTACTCAATACAATTTGGTAATCCCATTGATTACTTCATCTAATTTTCCAATCCCACTAATTATTCAATCCAATCCCACTGATTATCCAATCAATTCCCTTGATTGGATTAATCAAATCAGTTAACTAATCAATCTATTTCCTCTCAATGAACCTCGACCATTGATCCTCTCAATGAACCTCGACCGTTGATCCTGATCTTTCATATTTGAATCCTGATCGTCCATATGAAACTTGTAAATCTACAAAACAACCCACATTCCTCTCATAATTAATTTGGATAATTTGTAGAAAGGTCATGTCAGATTAACTATTGAAGCAAATTGAGAAAACATATACTTGCATACTAGATCATCATTGTTATCATGCTTTTGTAATCATGGAGGCGTCGCGTTGAATCAAGTAATCCAACATCCATCTTCAACGTGAATACAATCAACCATGGGATGGTATGATTGTAGTTTTTGATTTCGTTTTGTGTTTTTTTTGTTTATGCTAACCTTGCTTGTTTGGATTCTTCAGCTTTGCAATTAAATTTCATGGGTAAGTGGGTCTTATCATCTTGTTTTGAATTGATTTGAATTCATTTCATTGATACTGAATTCTATGATCTATGTTCCCCTTACACACTATCATGTCCAATCTAGCCTCAATATTCTTTAATTATCCAATAAGCCATTTTGTAAACCTCTTTTATTTTCACTCTTCTATAGGTAAAATCCTCACAGGCCTTCTCATGACCCATCTTGTCCTCTTCTTTAAAGACATCTTTAGAGACTCACAATCCCCTCTACAATTATAAGTACTCTTTGCAAATAATTCACAAATTGATTCAAAGCTTCAATGCCTCCTTATCTACTCTCTGTAATCACATGTACTCCCTGCAAAAAATATCTCTAGGAATCAAGCCCTTTGTAGTTACAGATCTCCTATCACCTGCAACAAACTCTTCTAGAACTAAATTCCTTTGTAGTTACAAAATCCTCTTCTGCAACAAACTCTCTCTAGGGTTTTCTTGAGACACCTTCAAGATTCCTCTCATCAACCTCTTTCAAAAACTCATCTCTAATCTCTCACAACGAGATTTCCTCTTCACAATTCTTTGCAACTTTCCACTTCCTCAATCCAACGATCATCTCTTTGATACCATTTGATGCAGATCAAAGACCAAGACTCCAAATTGAAGTGTTTATCTTCAAATCTACCACTCAAATATTTAATCTATTTAACTAAAAAATAATACTCATAGAAAATATATGAACTCAAAAGTTAAAAAATTCAATTCATTAAATATTTTGAATATGCAAACAACTTCTATTTATTCTATTTTTTTTTACAATAGTAGTTCTCACCTTCATCTATAGGAATACAAGTGATTCAAAATTTTACTACCAACAATACCATGCTAATTTTCAAGCCAAAATCTCAAAAAATCCATTTTTAAAACATTGGCCCCTTGACCCCTTCTTGCAAGTTTTTTTCAAATTTTCATCTTTTTGCAAATTCCTTTCTTCTACAACCGGGCATTGGAATCCTCCTCTCCATGCTGTTGTAAATTGATTTACAAGACACCATATCGTGGCGTGGGAATCATCTAGAGGTAATTTCTAAATGTAACTTCCAAGTGCATAAAATGTACTAGTCCTCCAAAAATTCCAACAATTCAAAATTACCTCCCCTCCTCAATCTGGTGCCCAAAATGAATGTGCAACAATAATGGGGCATTCAAAATGACCAGGAGACCTATGATGCATTTATTCATAACAACCAATACTTTGGAATTGAATTATTCTTTTCCATCGTTCTCTTTTCTTTAAATTCACCTTTTATAATTTTTGGTGCTAAATTTACAAAAATATTTTGAAATTTTAAATCATTTCCTCCTATACCTTAGTCCCCTTCAATAAATTAACATTGAGAGCATAAAATACCCAACAAGACCAATAATTTGAATAAAATTCAATTATGTTGAATCCAGTGCTCAAAGGAGTATTTTCAATCTTATTGAAAACCAAACAAAAAATAAAGGTTAGAGACAAAAGTATTTTTGGTGATGCAAGATTGCTCAACCCCCTAGATGCTCCTGCATCAACATGATAGTATTCCTATTTCTCCATCATATTTTTCTACCACTCTGATGTGCATTTGAATCTACCATTCTCAAATAACAAAAAAAAAAAAAATTAGCAACAAAAAAAGGATATATATCTCTAAATAAGGATATAATTTTTTTTTTGTACTCTCCTTTGTATGAGAACTTTGACAAAACTTGCAAAATAACAAAAAAACATACAATGAATAATGTCTACCACATAATCAAAATAAGTCCAAGCTACAAGTTTCTCTAATTGAATATGTAAAATAAGAAGAGTATAGAAGGGATAAAGATCTTAGCATGTTTTGAAAGTGATGATTTTTTTTTGATGTGGACATGTGATGAGGGTTTACATGTATTATGGCCATACAATAGGAGCACATGATATAGAAATATGATAGAAATTCATGTGATGTGGTAATGTGATATGATAGAAATTAAAATGATTCAAGTGGGTCACTATAAACTTCATATAAATATGGTGATGAGTCTCTATCTTACACAAGATATGATCTAAAATCTCAACCATAAAAGGTTTTAGTGACAATATGTGTCCCCTTTAATTTGTTGCATCTAACAAATGAAAGGAATGGGAGGAGAGATGAGAAATACAACCCCAAAAAATATGCATATAAAGCATGTAATAATTTTCATGAATAAGCATCACGTGACATGTAAATAATGAGTAATAATAATCATAATTTAACTATATAAAACTAGAGGGTGAGAAGATGGCCCAATTTACCCCTGATGGTGAGGCAACTAATATATCTTCTAATTAATCATGTAGGCACAAAGAGACATGTGGTATGCGAGATAAACATGAAATAAACAATGTCAAATGGGTTAGATGAAATAGTTAACCTATGACAATCTCATTGTGGAGATTAAGTTTTAAAGCACCCATATGGTTGATCCATAAATTAAATCCATATCTAAGCATGAGTGTTTTATGTAGTAGCACACATATGGTTGATTCATAAGGTGGAAATGTTCCTTAGAAGATGACTTATATCAGCTGTGGACCTCAAAATTAAACCCTCACGTGATCATTAATCAAAAACCATGGAATAAATGACACATGTTAAGGATACTATTAGGAAAAATGTGGTCATAAAAGCATATAGAGTAGCAATGAATTATTGAGAGTAATAAACATAATTTACTAAAAGCATAACAAGGTGAAGTAGGTAAAATGGACCAAAAAAGGAGTGTCAATACTCAAAAAATTCTCACGACTAAGGCCCAAGTGAATATGCAATTAATAAATACCACTAAATTGGTAAATAATCATCATTTTAAATCTTAAAGGGCATGAAAATCCTTACAATCACCAAGAGTAGATAGAAAATGCAATAATAATTAAAGAAATATTAACATGTCTTATGTGAAAGTATATTAATTACTTAGATATGTATCTCATAAATGTTATCTCAATAATATAATCACATTAACCAATACACAACAACCAAACACTTTAAAATTATGATCACACCACATGTCATAGCCAAAAACATGTGTCAATGTGAGTAGTTATATAAAATTTTAAGAGCATACTTCCTAGGGTGAATTGGTAATAAGGTAAGAAAGAGCAACTTGCTATATAAGAGAGTGGAAAGGTGAAAACAACATCTTGAATTGTTACTATTACCTTTGTGAGAGAGTTGTATAGAGATATCATCATGGTACAATGCAATATCGGTATCATACCTAAGTGGAGAGAGTATGGGTGTAAATTAAGTGTGCTGAGCTTCCAAAGGCAACAAACTTCCACCTATTTTTTTTTCAAATTTTGAAAATGATTTAAGATATACTAAAAATAGTATAGGAATAATTATCATTATTTTATATGATTTATGGAATTAAAATACCTCATACAAGATTGAACCACCATATACATGATTGACATGAGGGAATTAACTATGTGGGCTTATATGGATACATAAATTTGATCTAATAATTTGAATATTATATTGTATGCCCCGTTCAATCATTTTGATATGTATTTTTATCATTTTATATTGATCAATGATAATTTGGGCATGATTTATGGATAAAATGAATGAAACCTCTAAATTAAATTATTTAGATCATTACCTTTATATAAAAGAAATATCCCTTATTGGAGAGTGTGACTTTGAGACATTTTTTTCATTTACATCCACTATTACACGATACTTGCATTTTTTCCTCACTTGCAAAGAAGTGGTACTTAGAAAAAAAGACTCTTCATATTCCCACTAGTGAGATTATTTATATTTATATTTAGTATATTATGAGATGTATTGTGAGGGTTAGATGGATATAAAAGGAAAACATAAAATTACAATAGGATCTTAGTTCTACTGGTAATGTATGATTCATGTAGGGAATAAGTGACACGATGTACCATATTTAGATATTATGCTTAGAGATTCATGCTAATAACACAAATGGTTAATCATCATCATTAGGATATTGGTCTTACTAGATGGAAAGGGTTCATCATCTCTTATTTATTGCTTCAAATATCTTTTGAGATGAAGGAGCATCAATAATTATTTTATTGGGATAATTGTATGTTTACCCACTTATATGATTATTTTCATAGGTTCATGGATACCACAATATATAAGGTTACTAGTCATTATAGATGTACATAGGCCATTATCTTTTTGGTGGAAGACTATTTACTTTAGGATATGGCATGAGGGATCACATTATTGAGTTACTAGCAATTTTTTATCCTTGTACACCTCAAGTTATTATTTGGTAGCCATATAAAGAGATAGCCCATTATATAAATGATTAGTTGAAACTTAGGTAGATTAGGAGATCATGGTGGTTTGTTGGAAAATAAACCATAGTGATGGAGGGATTCTAGTACGACCATGATTTAAGATAAGTTGGGATTTGATAGTTCATACCTTGAACACCATTGCTATATTATAGACATTAGAGGTATGTATTTTGACTTAGAGAGGTGGATAAGTCATCCATTAGGAATAATCCCCATAGATAAAAATAAGGTCAATGAGGCCATATAATTAGTAGAAATGATATTGGAGTGGCTAATGAGTACAAGGCATGGTGAGATATGAAGAGACCACAATTATATCATGTAGATGCCTTCAAATATGTACCTATATTTACAACATACCAACCCACAAGTGTAGGAGAGGAGGATCAATATGGAGGAGTCAAAGGGGATGAGTAACATGACCCTTTTTCTCATATAACCCTTGCAATATATGTTATTATATGAGGAATGGTAGGAATATGATCAAGGTATATTTCATGATGTGCCATGTATAGAGTAGTCATAGGTATATCATTGTATTAACATATGTGTAGTAATGAACATGTGATATGTGATATTAAAATGATCTACTAAAGAAATAATCTCTCATTTCATCTATGATGAAGTGATTAACTAAAGATTTTCCCATAGAATGAATAGATCATATTAAAAGAGATCATGAGAATGTTGGCTAATTCACATCATTATTTGATCCCATGAGCCATGTTTGAGAAAAATACCTAGGTGAATAAAGTGTCGTGGAGAGATTTAGATTAGGCTTAATAAAGATATTCCATGCTAGCTATTGGAGATTCTACATACACCATGCTTATATTTTAACTATAAATCACATAAGCCAAGGTGAAGGAAAGGTAAGTATAGATTATGAATTTGTGGGAGGAAATTAGTTAACTTCAAGGCTTGAATTTAGTATTGCAAGAGAGATTGAGGTCTAGGTTAAAATCCCATACAAATATACATGATAGTAGATGGAGTGAGATATGGGAGGACTCATTAAGATAACATGTTTGATACATGGTGTTTAACTCTTGTTTCATTCAATTTATATTATATAATTTTATGTTGTCATGGATATTCAAATTATTGTTATATTTAGTTTATTGTATTTTATGTTCATATATTTTCTATATGATTAGGCATGTATGTAATTGAATTAGTTAGTATTTATATGGATTTTAGAATGAATGAATCAATGAACTAATAAGAACCTTATAATGAATAATAATAATAATAATAATGTGTCGCTAAAGATTAAATCAATATGCCTCAAATACTTAATGCCATTTTACTTTTCATTTTCTTTATTCTAACCAATATTTTATGTTATCAGATTGATAATTGATATCATGTCATGATTTTTTAATGTTATCATGTTACATCTACCTTGTTCATGTCTTTCATGTTATTTTCCTTTAATAAATTTTTGCATAAATTTATACCCCATACCATAGAGTTATTGTGTAGGAGAAGCATTACTAGAATATGTATCGTTGAAGTATTACTAGAATTAGGTGTATGAGAGGAAAATTAGTATTAATTAAAAATAAAAATTACTTAATTAATGTGGAAAGGAGGAAATTTGAAATTAACTAAATGATTTAGAATTATTTAATTAAGGTGAATTAAAGGAAAATGAAGAATTAATCATATAATATTAATTATTTAATTAATAGATGAAAATTATGAATTTAATAAAATAATAAGAAATTATTTAATTAAAATTAATTTATTAGGAGATAATGAGGAAAATGATGTAAAATATAAAATTAGGAATGTTTGATGCATTTAGACAATTTTAGGTGTCTACATGTTCCCCTTCTTTGAGACAATGTACTTGTTATGTTGTTTCAAAGACATGATGATGATTGGATTTTTTTAAAATTTTATGATGCCTCATTGTGCCCTAGTAGATGAAAGAATCATGGGAGGATGGTAGGCTTGCCCCTCAAGAGGTTGGCCAAAAAAATAAATTTATGGGTCGGGCTCACAACAGGTTGACATGAAAAGTTTGGTGAAGAAGATGAAGAAAAATCAAGTCCTAGGAGGCTAAGAAATTGACCAGGAAAGATAGTGAAGGTGAGAAATAGGATGAAGAGGGTGGGAGAGATGAAAAATAGGGTTTAGGGGACCATATATATGAATTTGGAATAATTTTCAATTCATTTACACCTTGAGAGTTATAGATTTGTAGAGCTTAGAGCTAGATTCCACCACATAGACCTTGTAGAGATAACCCTTGTTCCATGTGCCCCACACCATGCAAATGTAGTCCGATAGTTCCAAAAACCCATTGGACTGGATCCCCTAGTACGTACCTAAACCATTCTTGAGTTTACATAGTTCTAGGCGTAATAAATGCTAGGTAAAAATAGGTCATCAAATACGTTGAGTTAGAATCAATGCTTCTCAAAATCATCATAATTCATATGATCACCGACATGACACATTTGATTTTGCATGACGCTTTTGCATAAGCAAGTTAGTTATAAGTTTTTGGTTTTCTTTTGACTGATGTAAAGTGATAATATTGTAAATAGGTTCTCTTTTGAAATGATAAATTGAATCTTTTGAAAAAAACATCATGGATGATTGTGATGAAGTGACACTTTTACAAAAATTCTCGTTTCTGACTTAGGGATTTATAGATAGGTTTTTTTCAAAATTTTCGATAAATTGATGTTGTGGGCACTATTCTTGCAAGTAGTACTTGATCCTATCTCATCATAAGAGCTATGAACTAGGGTATTAGATTGGATGGGTCACCTCACTTTGATGGACGTCAAGTTCCTCGGTGTGATCAAGATTTTTCATATTGCATACATGCCTAAGATCTAGGCACATCAAACACTCATGATAGCTATAGTAGAGAAGTGGCACTCAAAGACCTCCTTGTTTAGACTATTGACAAGTGAGGAAACCATTAATTTGGAGGATATATTGTGCATCTTGAGGATACCTATTCACAGAGCGAGGGTGACATATGAGCCTGATTTGGCATAGAGGCTTAGGATAGTCTTTTTAGATGACGAGCTAGAGATCAATGATGGATAGATCAACCTTAGACAATAATAAGGGTCATGGATGATATTATCATAGTGGTATCTAGAATGATATGTGGGTAGATCATGCCCGATTGGTAATCTTGAAAATTCTCAGTTGGATGGGGCAGAGTTTTAGAGAGGATGCTGGTGGATAAAAGAGATATACACGGGGCCCATGCATCTTAGCTCATATTTACCATGATATGCATTAGGTGGTATAACAATCATCCACCGATCTATCAACATGTGTTACATTTCTCCATGTCTAGGCATGGGATCATATAATAATTACTATACCTATTGGGGAGGTGGTCCAAGTAGTGGGCGACCCACTTGTCTACAAATATGATACCTTTTTGACATAATGCAGATTCAAAGATTTTCATTATTGGTGCAAGTTTATTGATAAAATGGAGGAGTTCAAATGGAGGCCTTGGATTCATTGTGAGGCATGGGATGATGATGACGTTCACTTACCTTACTATAGATAGACCTGATGGCTTATCGAGAGTACCCCATATATCCTTGAGTGATATTTTATTGATAAGATGAAATGATAGTTTCAGGAGGTATAGGATGTATCGGTTGATGACTATCGTGCATTATTTTCTAGGACTCAAAGAGAGATATCCATTTGGGGACCCATACCATTCACACAAGTAGCTAGTAATCAAAGAGAGATAGCCATTTGGGGACACATGTCGGTCACACAAGTAGATGTTACTGAGTTTATTCACTTTACACCTATTCAATGGATATGAGTAGATGGGGATGAGGACCCAAGAATTATCACAGATTATGATACTTGGTGGATTCCCCAGATACCTTTGAGATTTACGTATCTTGAAGATGGAGCGGTGGGAGGTAGGAGGAGAAGGGATACATAGACACATAGAGCTCGTAGACAAACAACCATGGGTGAGGACCGAGGATAATAGATGAGGGTGCTAATAGTGGTACCTATAGAAGAGGGAGAGCATAGTGAATTTTATGGAGAGATTCCTAGAGAGTGGATCCCAATGACGTTTGACTTTGATTCACTCTTAGTAGAGAGACCAGGTTAGGAGGGAGAGGGATGGGTACTGAGCTGAGAGGGATAGCCTCACACTAAAATTGATTCAAAGAACCTTAGAGGGATTAGAAGACCTCAAAGAGAGATGTCGAGACTACATGGAGACATTAGTTAGAGGCACAAGTGATTCAACTGATTGCAAAGAGAGACATTGAGCATGCTAAGAGGCAAAAAATAGAGGTTGCAAGGTAGGGGGTGGTGATTTTGATGGAAAATAATATTAGAGAGGTTAGAATCATAAAGAGAGAGGCTACCTACTACCATACCCTCTACAAGGTAGTGGTACCAACAAGCAGAGACAACCCAAGTTCTTAGCCAAGAGTACAATAACAACCTCAAGTAGATCAGATGGAGGATTTGTGGGTCATCCTTCCCAAGTACAATAGGGTCCTCAGTAGCCACATGGGTTAGGGGATCAGGGATCCCAAGGGCAGGCATTTGGGGCTCAATAGCAACCTCCCACACAATAGGAAGTTCCTCCTCTTCATTCTCTTAGTCGGGAGGAGAGGGGGAGTTTAATGTTATTGTGTCTCTGATTTTTGATGTAGGGACACATTTTTTGATGATGTATATATGCATTATTGGATCTCAATATCCCTTTGTATAAATTATTTGTATAGACTTGTATCATGACATACATTTTGATTATATATATGAGATGAGATTTTGATGTAGCTATGATTATGGCTTATGTGATGTTATGGATGCTTATGATGTTGTGATTTATAGATGATTCATATATCATTTGTAATGTATGATTTTAATGTTTCAATGATATCATGATGATGCAATGTTATGATGTATGCATATACGATGCAATACTATGGATTATGCAATGATGTTATGATGATACTAATGATTTGTGTATGTAATATGTATGATGTTATGTTATGATGATTATTTTTTGTATTTTTGATGCTATATATGATGAATATGCAAGATGGATGATGTATTATGATATATGGACATGTGATGCTATTGATGTTTTTGTGGATGCAGGATCTGATGCATATTTTTATGTATGTCATGATGATCGGATAGAAATGTTACAATGATGAGTAAGATAAAAAGGGTAGATGATTAGATGGATAGATAGAATAGAATATGATGAATGGATGATGTTGATCAAGTATTAAGAAAACTATGATTATTGGATAGATTTGAGATTTTATTAAAATGGGATGAAATAGGATAAATGAGTTTTATTTTGCTTTAGGTTATGCTAAATAATTTAGAGCAATCCTTATTTTGATATAGAAAGTAGACACTATGCACCAAGGTATGAAGAACTAGGGTGGCATTGTATCTATTACATGGACTTTGAATTTTCAAACAAATAGGAGTATCCTTGTTCATACCTGACATACCAAAACCTTGTTTGATCATGTGAGAGAATGAGACCTTGAAGCAAGTGGATCAATACATAAAAGGTATAAAGAACCTGATATGCAAAGGTTGTATTTTCTGAGACTATCCCTACACATAAGGAAAGTATTCACCATGGTCATATTACAAGAATATCCTACAAATACGATAGATGAAAGCACTGACTATGCCCTATTACATACTTGTAGTCTATAAAATTATATACCTTTGCAATTTCACACTATGTTTGGGTCCCTTAATTTATTGGACTTAATTAAGGTTCTAATTTTCCAAGTTATGCATTCTAAAGCCTTATTTTGATTGTTTTCCAAAAGGAGAACCAACATTAAATAAATGCATTTAATATTAAATTTTCCATGGATCATGTGTGTCTTGGAAATATAGGCAAAGAACCATTCACCCAAAAGTGAATGGGTCCCCTTTATGAGCCAAGATCTATTTTAAAATATTCTTTACAGGTAGTTTAACATTCAAAATTCAAATTGTAAGTGTTGTCTTTTAGAATCTATTTTTTGGGAAATTAGATAAACACCTATAAATACCTACTCTTTTTATCATTTGAGATCTAAGAATTAATAACTAGCAAGAAGTAACTTTATGAGTGAAATTTAAGAGAAAATATTATTGTCAAGAGCATTTAAGAGTAGCATTACCAGTCATTTATAGCAACAATCAAGATCCTAATATCATGTCCAAGTTTATGTGTGTTCATGTTGTCTTGTGAAGGCTAACAAGTGTTGTAGGTCTTTATGCATTCAAGAATTCAAGAAAGAAAGATCCAATTCCTTTGAAGAGATGTGTACAAATTTAGTCCTTCAAGGAAGCCATTGAAGGGTGGTGAGTTGCAACAAGTGTTCATTCATCATTTCCTTCCCTTTTATTATCATTTTATCAAGGTTTAACTACCAAAATTGGGTTTGACCAAGGAAAGCCCCCATACAAACTAAACAAAAAAAATTCCCTCTATGTGTATGTGCACATTATAGGTTGAAGGAGTGAAGAGATCTTGAAGAGAAATTTTGCATTGTTGCATTTGTTGTCACCATTCTTGTTAAGACACAAAAACTAAGTTGCAAAATTCATTTGTAACATTCTAACAGTGGGACTAGTGGGAAACAAAAGCTAAATATATGACACTAGAGGACCTAGAAAGTTGATTAGGACCCTTGTACAAATACCCATTTTCCCTTGGGTGAATGAGTCCTTGTAGGAACATCAAAACAAATTTTTTTGAGCAGGTTTGTTGTCCTCTACACTTCCCAGATCTACTTGCAAACTATCATTTTTGTCTGTCAATTATCGAGATCTAGAATTTTTAATATTAAGGAATATAGGTTTATTAGTCTAATCATTCCAAAATATTTCTAATCCATTCTAATCCCACTTTAGATGTAGATTCAAGTTTTATTGGCTCAACATTAGGGATGAAAGTCAAATTTTCACCTTGTGATCTACATCCTAATGAAATTTAGAAAAAGGCTACCTTTTGCATCTTATTTTAGTTTCATTTAGGACCTAAGATCCCTTTTTTTCTCTATTTCATTTTGGTGAACCTGACCTGTTAACATTATATACCTTCTAAAAATTCACCAAAGATCTAAGTTTTGCATTGAATTGCTTTGCATCTTTTATTTAGGGTTTCATCTTTGCATCATTAAAAGACATAAAAATTCAAAATATTATATTCTATATGGCATCATAGGTTGAATTAGGATTTGTTTCAGTCATCTTTAGATTATATTTACATTTAATTTGAATTCATTAGGTGGTTAAATTTTCAAAATTTTCATTACATTTAAGCCTAAAAAGTGGAAAAGATTGCATTGTTTTGTCTCAAGTTTACATCAAATCATCATTTTTAGAAATATTCATCTTAAAATTAGTCAACTATTACATTTTAGATCTAAAAATTGCATTAAAATTTGTCAATTTTTTTTCACTTTTATTTCACACTTGCATTTTGCATTACATTGTCCTAAACTGAACAAAATCTGGAAAAATAGTCACTGTTTAACCTGTTTGCAACCAGAAAAAGAAACATCAAACAACATAAAACTTTAAATTTTCATTTTTCAAAACCTTGTACAAGGACCCATTCCCCCTTGAGCGACCCCGTCCTTGTATAGGTTTCTTAGACATATTTTGCACAACGTTTTGTCTCTATATTATTAGTATGTTTTTGTTTGTAATTGTTTGATTTGAAATTGTAGTGTAGGAAAATGTATCCATTTTTCACACTTAATTTGGGAATTAATATTAAAATAAACTTAATATGCCTTAATTTAGTGTTGTAATATGTATTTTACATATTCACATTAAGTTTAGGGCCCTATTAATTATGGACTTAATTGTGCCTTAATGTGGTGTTGTAGAGTGTACCTCTTTACACTTTCACACTTATTTAGGGATCCTTTAATTAATTGAAATTAATTTTCCTTAATTGGACCCTTTAATTCAAATCCAAGCCTAATTAATTGCATTTTCCAAAAAGGAAAACCCGACATTCATTAATGCCTAAACATAACTGGTGCATGGGCACCCACATGTCTTTATGCCTCCAAGGGGTCAAAAGTTGATATTTTGTTTTGTTTCAGTTGTTTGCATGTAATAAGGTCTTCTAATACCATTTCATATGTATTGGATTCTGGTTTGAGTCATTAGGTGTAAGTTAGGGTGTAGATGCAAAACATGTCAATGTTGCACAATGTTGTCAAAGCAACTTTTGCATTTTTTTTGTCATAAGCGGGCATAATGATGTTTTGTTAAGTTTATAATTTGAAAATTGGTTGAAAACCATTGGAAAATTATTTTAAGTGTTTAAAAAGGCCTTGTACCATTGGAAAGGGAGTTGGTTGTTGAAACTCTTGAAGATTGGAGCAATAAAAGTTCTATTTTCTGCATTTCTGAACACTATTTTGTTGCCAAATTGAATTGTACAGATATGTAAGATCCTTCCATGGCCTAAAAACAATTGTGGTTGATAAAGCACTGAATATAATTTCATTTGGTGGTGGTTTCATGTGATTTCATTGAGATTCAAGCAAGTTGTGATCATTTTACTTCAGACTGGATGAAACCCTATGTAGGGTAACTAGTGAGGGAATAAAAATGTAATAAACTCCATTCCACCAGTGGAAACTTTTGAAACTTGGTGGAATGGGTTGTTTTTATGTGTAATTTTATTCTTCAAGGTTTCAAGGGTATGAGATGGAGTTTGGCACGTGTGGAGTTGCTGCAAGGGCCTGATATCTTCATGTATTAGCCCTAGGAACCCTAGGGACTTAGGGTATTGGTTGTAAAGCCTTTGGGAAATGTTCCATATGTTAGGAGAAGGTTATTTGGACCATTTTTGATATGTTGAAGGTTTTAGAACAAGTGTTGAATCCCTTTGGATCCCTAAAATCTTTTGGAGCATGCCTAGTTTCCAATTAAGTTTAGTCAAAGTGAGAGGACAGTCAATTTTTGAGGCATTCCATACAAAGAACCATACCCTAATTTTGAGATATGTTTAATAATGGCTAAATGGGTATCTGAAACAAGTATTATTTCTTTAAGATCAACTTTGGTTGGAGAGTTATGTCCAAAAATTCTTTTTTGAAAGGCTACAAGGAAAATACGGGTTTGTGAAGGAAAACCCACAATTTGATGAACAAAGGCACTTGTAAGTGGTTGTTTTTGTGTGATAAGAGATTGTTTACCCCTACTCTACATCAAATTGGTATCAGAGTATAGGCTTGATCTAAAGAGGGGAAGATTTGAAGTGAAGCAGAAACAAAGATGCCTCCAAAAGGGACTCTCATCATCGCTAGAGAGATGAATGAGTTGAAGGAGAGACATGCCAAAGAGATGAGAGAAATGAAGGAGAGGATTTCTACCCTAGAAACAAGTTAGAAAAGAGGAGTGGTCACAGGAGACTTGAGTGACTAAGAAGAAGAAGAAAAGGAAGAAGAAAGTTCCAGGGAAGGGTCTGAAGAAGAGGGATCCTGATGACTTGAGGATGGAAAAGCTGTTGAAGGAAGTCAAGGGAGAAGGTCCCAAGATCAAGACGCATTTACCAATGTATGGAGGAAAATTGGATAGTGAAGAATTCCTAGATTGGGTAGGAGCACTAAACAACTTCTTTGAATATGAAGATGTGTTAGAAGAGCAAAGGGTGAAGTTGGCCAAGACAAAGCTGAAGGGCCATGCCTTACTTTGGTGAGATTATGTACAAGATGAAAGAAGAAAGAAGGGAAAGTCTGAAATCACCTCTTGGGATAAGATGGTTGCTAACTTCAAGGGAAAATTCCTACCAAGTGACTATAACATTTAGTTATTCAGAAGGCTTCAAAACCTTAAGCAAAAGGATATGGATGTGTGAAACTATATAGAAGAATTCTACAAATTGAGTATAAGGGCAGGCCATGTAGAAGATGATGTGGAAAAAGTGGAAAGATATCTCAATGGGATGAGATACAACCTTCAAGATGAATTAAGCCTAACAAACCCAAGAATGATGGAAGAGTATTATCAATTGGCCATCAAGGCTAAAGATAAGTTAAGGAGAATGCAAGAAAAGAAAAGCAGGGGTAGAGGAAGGAGTTCTAGAGGAAGAGGTACGTTTGTTGATTTAAGACAGTCATATGAGATTCAAGGAGAGGCAAGTAGAGTTCAAGAACAAGTTGTAGATTCAAGAGGTAGTTTTAGGGGAAGAAGATCAGATTCTAGGGGCAGATTTGGAGGAAAAAGAGGAGGTTCAAGTGGCTTTACTAGGAAGTGTTATAAATTCAAAAAATTTGTAGGCCACCAAACATGGCAATGTACCGAGGAGCAACCATCTAATTCTTTTGGAAGAGAAAGAAGAAATCAGATTGCACAAGGTGGAGATGATGCTGAGAGTGTACATTCTTCACCACACATTGAAGAAACATAGATTGGAGAGCTTTTGATAATGAGAAGGGCTCTACTCAAAGGGCCAATGGAGAAGGAACTACCATAGAGAAAGCCACTCATTAGGACCACATGTAAAATCCAAGGTAAGTGTTGCAAGGTTGTTATTGATTTTGGTAGCATAGACAATTTGGTTTCTCTTGAAATGGTTGAGAATTTGAAATTACAAAGGATTCCTCATGCTACTCCCTACAAGGTGTCTTGGTTAAACAAAGGGAAACAAGTAGTTGTGAATGAACAACGTTGGGTAGATTTTTACATAGGGGATATAAGGATAAGTTTTTGTGTGACATAATTTCAATGGATGTTTTCCATTTGCTTTTGGGGAGGCCTTGGAAATATGATAGGAATGCCAAGCATGATGGTAGGAAAAATATACATGTCATAGAGAAAAATGGAGTTTCATACACCCTTACACCATTAAAAGAGGAAGGTCATGAATCACAAGTGGGTTCTAGTGTTATGTTGGTGAGTGAAAAGGAGTTTGTACAAATCATAGAGAAGGAAGACAAAGATCCAAAAGTGGGGTCAAGGGTGATGTTAATGAGTCAAAAAGAGTTCCCATAGTCCATGAAGGAGGAAAAGGTGGATTTTGAAATCATGATCATACCCCAAACTATCATGACAACAATTAATATTTGTGACTTGGCATGGGAGGTCCAAAGCATGTTGAAGGATAATGTAGACATAGTTGTGGATGAGTTTTTACATTCCTTATTACCAATCCAAAGGATCAATCATTTACAGTTGTTTGAAGAAAGTGAATATGAGTCTAATGTGCAAGTTGACCAGGGTGAGTTGCTAGCAAACACAATGTAGGGTTCAAATTTTCAATTGTTAGAATGCAAGGACAAAGCTTTTCCATTTTGTTCATCATAATAGACATATGCCATTTGAGTTTGAGGATGCAAGGAGATTTATGTCTACTACTAGGACGGTAGAGAGGGTTGTGTTGGAACTGTAAAAATCTGATGATTTTACATATTGTTCACATTCATATTTTTCCAAATAAGTCCTACCACGAGTACATTTTGCTTGCATTTTTCCCATGTAGACCCACAAAATCCATCGGGTCATGCATTTTCCATATTGTAGTTCCTATCGACATAGGTTCATGGCTGTCTCCCCGACCCATGTTGCGTTTTTTGCTCGCAAATGTTTGTGTTGCCTATCGGCATGACGTTTTCTGTGTCACAACGATTGGAGTTTACTCATTGGCACTTATCGGCAAGACTTTCACATTGTTTCGGAAACATAAAAGAATCATTTTGGCATGAGTTGCGGCGTCGATATATGGTCTTGGCGAGATCTCTATGTCTTGCCGACCGACACATTAAATGATCTTTTCGGCCAAACTTGTTGGTATCGACATAATGTTATAACGATCTTGATGTGTCTTACCGATTTGCTCATGTGGACTTACTTCGGCCCGAGTCATGGTATTTGGGATAGGGTCTTGGCGAGACCTTATTGTCTCACCGACTGGCGATGGAAGGATTGACTTATTGGCATAAGTTACCGCTTCGGTGAAATGTCATAACAACTCCGTGGTGTCTCGCCGACTTGTGCAAAAGGTTATTTCGGTAAGAGTTAAGGTTTTCAGAGTGAGGTCTCGGCGAGTGACCTCCGGTCTCGCTGATGGAATACAAAAGGTCCCTATTGGTATGAGAATTGTTTTCTCTTGGTGATCTAAGGTGAACTCGGGGCTTTCGGTGAAACATAATGTGGTCTACATGAGGTTTCCCCGACATCACTGAGCTATGACGAAAGCTAGTAAGACAAATGGATGCATCTCGGTATGACTTATGAGATTCAATGTAAATTCTTGGCGAGCCTGTTGGGTCTTGCCGACGAAGTCTAATGAATGGTTTTTGATGAGAGGTTGGTGTTGTCTTGGTGACCTAAGGATGAAAGGGGGATATCGGTAAGAGTTAGCGATATCGGTATGAGGTCTTGGCGGTCTCGGCGAGTGACCTTCGGTCTCGCCGATGGAAAATAATGAAGGACCTTGTCGGCGAGAGTATGATCTTGTCTCAGCGACTCAGAATGGATGAAGACTTTCAGTGAGACATAATATAATCTACAGGAGGTCTTCCCGATATCATAATGTTACAGTGAAGTGGATGAAGCGAGGGGGGAACATTTTGGTAAGAAAACTGCTTGTGTCTCAACGATTGGAAGGAACATAACATATGAGTTTTTAGTATGACATAAGGTATTCGATATGATTTCTCCACGAAGATAGAAAGTCACGGTGAAAGCAAAGAGCACGAGATGACAACGATTGAATTGCTTTCGACATACTTACGGGGCTGTCTCAGCGACTGTTCCATTGGTGATTAATATGAATTCAAACACTGTGGCCGACATGAGAATTTCTAAATACCATTGCAGGCCGACATGAAATTTTCCTGAATACTATGGTTGGCCGACATGAATTTGAAGTGATATGTTTCTTGATGCTGGTGTATAAATATGCACTCCCGATTGTAATTGTGACATCAGATTTTAGATCAAAATAGATACAGTAGATTAGGAATGGACACAGTAGAATAAAGTCTCATTCCAGAGACTATGTTACATGTTTTCAAATGGCGATTTCAATGAAATTCAGCTGGTGTGGTAATTTATTCTTGGTGTCAATTGTCTGTTGAATTTATTGAAAAGTATTGCTAAGCTGTCTCCAAGTTGATTCTTTCTAGTTGTTTAAATTGATATAACAAGCTTATTTTCAGTTTATCAGTGCACATTTGCTGTATCTATGTGGTTAATTAACTGGTTCTCTCAAGAAGAGATTAAATCCTTTTAGTTGATCACAGTAGTCAGGGAGATTCATCTGGATTATTAAAGTAGAGCTTAGTAGTCATAATCCTGCATGTTTATACAAGTTGTAAACATAACATATGCCAACAATTTGATTTTATGCTAGAATAAGTTGCCCACTTTTGTTTCATTTGACTCCGCATACCCAATAAGGCACTGGTCTTTGCAATTTCATCATTTGGATTCATTCAATTTCTTTACATTTTTTTTACATTTGTTAATTGAATACTTTAGGTTTTAGATTTAGAAGATTGTTATTTGTATCAAGTTTGAATTCATTTGTCCACTCCCATTTGCCATTGTGGGAAAAAAATTTCAAGAAAGATAAGCACATCAAGTCTGCCCAATTCATATAGGTACACCCGCCTAGGTCTAGCAACACCTGAAGAGTAGAAGGTCTAAATCTTTTGACCTTGTCTGTTACCCTAAAACGTTGTGAAGGCTTGGCAACCTTTTGTGGTTCAAACCTGCGTTTTTGAGAGCTAACAAATTTGTGACTCTGCTGGGGATTACATCAGAAAATTCGGTTGAAGACCATCATATAGAGTCAGTGAAGGAAGATTTGTAATTTGAGAAGTTTCAGAAAGGGTGATTCCAATGGGGAAAAGATCAGAAAGAATTATTTTCCTACTTTCAAAAAAGTAGGTGGCGAATCTGAAAAAGATTTGATGAAGAATGGAATTTGTGTATGGAACGAATGAGTACACAAATGTAAGGAGGCACTGGATTCCTCAAATTCCTGATAGTACAATTGGAAATTTTCACAATGGAGGCAATGCATATCATGCACAACATAATATATACTCAGCACAACCACCTCATGGTCAATAGTATGTGCCATATTATCATACAAAATGCAATGGTCCACCGTACCAACATCAGTACCCACCTGGCGCCCCCCCTCATCAATACACAACAATGATTAGACAATTTGATTTGGCAGGGATTCAATTATCCCCGTATCCAATGGATGGTAGTTGGAGAGGTCTTGTTCCAAAGTTTACAGGGAGTAATGCAATCACTGCTGAAGAGCATTTAAGAAGTTTCAATGCTTTCATCCAAGATTTGGATGTGCCATATGAAGATTTACACATGAGGCTATTCATGATATCACTTATTGAAGACGCCAGGGATTGGTTCAACAGCCTACCAATAGTCTCTATTGATTCTCTCCAAGGGTTTTAGGATCGATTCCTTGAGCAATATGGGAATCCAAGTGCACTAGATGCTGCTCTTCATGAATTAATACGGATTCAGAAAGATCAAAATGATACAGTTTATGACTTTAATCGGAGGTTCAATAAGTTATAGAATAAAATACCTCTTGGATCAAAGTTGCTGGACTCTGTAGCACTGAGTGTTTATTTGAATGCATTTGATCCTAAAACAGGTATGAACTGAGAAATAGATTCCCAAGAGATTTGGATGAGGCTCAAAAGATGGCACTAACAATGGAAAACAATAGGAAGGTTGATGGGATAGTCAGTAAAAGAGACAATCCTAGGGTTCCTCAGCAAAGCAGTAATTATCAGTATAGACAGGAGAATACTTACAAAAATGAGAGGCCGAGGTTGCATGACATGCCTTATAATATAGACTGGAAGGACGAAAAACCTATAACAGCTAGGCTTGGAAACAAGGAGGCTCCTGATCCATTGACAAAGAGTGGAACCTATATAGTAAGTAACAATTACTTCTGTGAATTTTGTGATAAGCCACATTCCCCAGATTATTGTGTTGTAGCCCAGAGAATGCAAGAAGAGGGAATGTTGATGGGAAACAGTGAAGAAGATCACACAGTATATTTGACTTCAAATAATTTTCACCATGATGAGGAAGATGAAGGTGGAAGGAATCTCTCTTGCACAACAGATTGTGACAGGGAAAGCAGTGCATGTTGTGAGGAATCTAGTGAATATTCAGATTCTGATGATGAACCTAAGGATTTTGATTTGCAGTCATGGGATTCTTCTACCTCTTATGAAGATCAGGATGAAGAGGCAATGGGAAATATTGATCCATCTGATAATAGGTATACAATACCTGTAGCTGTAGTCGAAAGCTATAAAGAAACATTTGATGAAGAAGAGATTTGTACATCTGAAAATGGTTTCTAAACTTTTTCAAACCCATTGTATGATGAAGAGTTAAAAGAGGACCAGATGATATTTTGCAAAGGTATGTCCAAGAATGAACTTCAGGTATTTTCAAATCCACTTTATGAAAGAGAGGAGCTAATTTCAGAGAAGCAAAATGATGGAATAAATGATTGCGCTGATAATGTTTCTGATTTCTCATTCTCTGATGGTCTTGGATTTCTTTTTGATGATGAAAAAAGTGAATAATATAACTGTAGTGATGAAAATGTAGAAACATGTTCACTTAGCAGTGAACAGATTTCAGATTTGTTAACTCCTAAATACCAGGGATGTGCACATGAAGGTGATCTTGAAGTTTTGTGTCCAGCTTACATTTGTTTTGACAGTGAAGGATCTTTGTGTAAGGATTATTATGACTCCCTGTGCATTTATTGGAATGATGGTGAAACCTTTGGTGTTGATCAAAAGTTGGTTTCCATTCAAGATGAGGTATGTGATTTTGAAATTTCTAATTCATGTGAAGAAGATGTTTATTTGCATGCCAAGGATGATAGAATTCTAGCTTTGATTGGTTCACATATGCATGATATTAAGGATACAAGTCATGATCCAGTGTTGTATCCAAGTGGTAGTGTCAAAGAGGTGCAAAAGGTTTCAGATTGGTTTGTTTTAGACAATGTTAGTCTGACAGAATTTTTTGATTCTCAAGAGAAGCACTTTGATGGTCAATTTTCAATATAGCTGGGAGGGTGTTTCATAATACACAACAGTGAGAAAGATAATGAGGAATTTTGCATTGAATATATTTTCATTTTGTATGTTGAAAATAATAGGGGTCTGTCCCATGATGATGAAGAAATTGAAATATAGGATGGTGTAGGGATTTTGGGCCAAACTGAGCATGATGATTATCAAAGAACTTGCAATGACAGTGACAGGAAGGATTGCATGAGTATCTTCAAGAAGAATATGATAAGCTCAAGAAAAAACCAGGTATTTGACAGGGGAAAGTGTGGTTTGAGTTTCAGATCATAATAGCTCAGAACTGATGAAGTTGAAACACAGAGGATTAAGGGTTGCCAGTGCATGGACAACTCTTGCTTTTCCTCTTTAAAATTATTTTCCATGCACAGTAGTTTAGGGTTTTGGTTCGCCTCCATCTTGCATTCATTTTGCATTCATTCCTTCATGCTTCATTTCCATTTCCATTTTTCTCATTGGCTCATCATTTTGTGTCTGGTCTGCTCACCCAAAGATCTAGATCCTTGCAATGATCTCACTATCATTCATCCCCAGACGGAGCCACTGTTGGAACTGTAAAAATTTGATGATTTTACATATTGTTCACATTCATATTTTTCCAAATAAGTCCCACCACGAGTACATTTTTCTTGAATTTTTCCCATGTAGCCCCATAAAATCCATCGGGTCATGCATTTTCCATATTGCAGTTCCTATCGACATAGGTTCATGGCTATCTCCCCGACCCATGTTGTGTTTTCTGCTCGCAAACATCTGTGTTGCCTATTGGCATGACATTTTCTGTGTCACAACGATTGGAGTTTACTCACTGGCAATTATTGACAAGACTTTCACATTATTTCGGTGACAGAAAAGAATCATTTCAGCATGAGTTGCGGCGTCGATATATGGTCTTGGCGAGATCTCTATGTCTTGCCGACCGACACATTAAATGATCTTTTCGGCCAAACTTGTTGGTATCGGCATAATGTTATAACGATCTTGATGTGTCTTACCGATTTTCTCATGTGGACTTACTTCGGCCCGAGTCATGATATTCGGGATAGGGTCTTGGCGAGACCTTATTGTCTCACCGACCGGCGGTGGAAGGATTGACTTATTAGCATAAGTTACCGCTTCGGTGAAATGTCATAATGACTCTGTGGTGTCTTGCCGACTTGTGCAAAAGGTTATTTCGGTAAGAGTTAAGGTTTTCGGAGTGAGGTCTCGGTGAGTGACCTTCGGTCTCGCTGATGGAATACAAAAGGTCCCTGTCGGTATGAGAATTGTTTTCTCTTGGCGATCTAAGGTGAACTTGGGGCTTTCGGTGAAACATAATGTGGTCTACGTGAGGTTTCCCCGACATCACTTAGCTACGACAAAAGCTAGTAAGACAAATGGATGCATCTCGGTATGACTTATGAGCTTCGATGTAAAGTCTTGGCGAGCCTGTTGGGTCTTGCCGACGAAGTCTAATGAATGGTTTTCGGTGAGAGGTTGGCGTTGTGTTGGCGACCTAAGGATGAAAGGGGGATATCGGTAAGAGTTAGCGATATCGGTATGAGGTCTCGGTGAGTGACCTTCAGTCTCACCAATGGAAAAAAATGAAGGACCTTATCAACGAGAGTATGATCTTGTCTCAGCGACTTAGAATGGATGAAGTGGATGAAGACTTTCTGTGAGACATAATATAATTTGCAGGAGGTCTTCCCGATATCATAATGTTACAGTGAAGCGGATGAAGTGAAGGGGGAACATTTCGGTAAGAAAACTGCTTGTGTCTCAGCGATTGGAAGGAACATAACATATGAGTTTTCGGTATGACATAAGGTATTCGATATGATTTCTCCACGAAGATAGAAAGTCACGGTGAAAGCAAAGAGCACGGGATGACAATGATTGAATTGCCTTCGGCATACTTACGGGGCTGTCTTAGCGACTGTTCCATTAGCAATTAATATGAATTCAAACACTGTGGCCGACATGAGAATTTCTAAATATCGTTGCAGGCCAACATGAAATTTTCCCGAATACTACGGTTGGCCAACATGAATTTGAAGTGATATGTTTCCTGATGCTGGTGTATAAATATGCACTCCCGATTGTAATTGTGACATTAGATTTTAGATCAAAATAGATACAGTAGATTAGGAATGGACACAGTAGAATAAAGTCTCATTCCAGAGACTATGTTGCATGTTTTCAAATGGCGATTTCAATGAAATTCAGCTGGTGTGGTAATTTATTCCTGGTGTCAATTGTCTATTGAATTTATTGAAAAATATTGCTAAGCTGTCTCCAAGTTGATTCTTTCTGGTTGTTTAAATTGATATAACAAGCTTATTTTCAGTTTATCAGTGCACATTTGCTGTAGCTGTGTGGTTAATTAATTGGTTCTCTGAAGAAGAGATTAAATCCTTTTAGTTGATCACAGTAGTCAGGGAGATTCATCTGGATTATTAAAGTAGAGCTTAGTAGTCATAATCCTGCATGTTTATACAAGTTGTAAATAGAACATATGCCAACAATTTGATTTTTTTCTAGAATAAGTTGCCCACTTTTGTTTCATTTGACTCCGCATACCCAATAAGGCCTTGGTCTCTACAATTTAATCATTTTGAGTTCATTGATTTATTTACATCATTTTTACATTTGTTAATTGAATACTTTACGTTTTAGATTTAGAAGATTGTTATTTGTATCAAGTTTGAATTCATTTGTCCACTCCCATTTTCCATTGTGGGAAAAACATTTCAAGAAAGATAAGCACATCAAGTCTACCCAATTCATATAGGTACACCTGCCTAGGTCTAGCAACACCTAAAGAGTAGAAGGTTTAAGCCATTCAACCTTGTCTGTTACCGTAAAACGTATCAAGAGATTGGAAGCCTCTTGAGGTACCTTTTACCTACGTTTTTGAGAGCTAGCACAACCAATCACCCTATCAGCCATATCAGGCCAATCATGCTATTGGTTTAATCCCAAACAGCCATGCAATAGCAACCTATCAGCATGCTCAACATGCTTAACTCCCACCCACCCTTGCTCAATCTTCGGATCCACATTTGGATGTCCAAAATCAACTCCAAGAGGTTGATTATATAAAGAATAACATGAATAACATGAAGGACATATTGTCAGACATCGCAAGGTAGATAGAAGAGTTTAGGAGGCACCAGGAGTACAATCAACAACAAGAAGAGATGGCCTATTAGGCCTACCTTCATGGGTAGGAATTGGAAACACAAAGGAGACAGTTTGAGAATAGGCTCGAGGGAGAGTTAGCTACAAAAGAGGAGCAAATGAAGCTTTTGCTTGCTCAAACAAAGAGGCATGAAGTCCAAGTAGCTCCTTACATTCCACATCAGCCTATTTAGGAGGAGGTTCGTAACTTTAAATTTCCAAGTTTCAAGCAAACTGAGTCTCTTACCCGTTTTGAAATCAAGGTTCCAAGTTTTAGAGATGTTTTACCAATACAAGAGCCTATGCTGGTACAACCTGAATTTGTCCAGCCACATGAAGCGCCTATTTTCCTTCAAGAAATTCAAGAGGTTCCTCAAGTTCCCTCTATTTCAATAGCTCAGTCCCTACAGAAGCCCATGAACTCTCATTTTCAGTCGTATCAAGAACCTGAACCAAGTAATCAAATTACTGAACAGCATTGGCAGCCTTCTTGGACCAAGCATTCTGACTTCAAAATGCCAAATCTAGTTCAAGAGGCCCCTATTCCAAGTTTCAGAGATCCTCTTCTATTGCAAATTCAAGTACATGTAGCAAATCAAGCTATGAATCTTCATGAACAGTCACCTATTCTTATTCAAGAGGGCCAACTTATGCATGCACATCCTGATACTATTTGCAAAATAGACTTGCAACAGGAGGTGAACGAACATGATTGATCAGAATAGCAGATGGAGGAGTTTCAAAAGAGGCAACTTTAGGGGAGTTTCAAAGAGCAAAGTGTTGCAGAAGAAGAGTAGCCTAGCGATCAAGTTAGTTCATTCACCATGGAGGAGATTAGAACTCCAAATCTGTTACATCTAGCTATGGAGGAATATAGAAAGCAACAGCAGCAAATGATTGAACAACAAGAATGCATTGGTGAGTTGTTGATTGATGGCAACTAGCATGACAATGGAGGCTTATTTTAGGAAGAAAAGCTTGAAATTGAACCTGATTCTATCCTCCAAGGTGAGAGTTTTGATGTCTTTAAGTGTGTTCTAGATGAGGAAGCCAATGTTGAGCTTTTTGAAGAGTTGTCTGCATGTATTATTGAACAGTTTTGTTCGACATTAGGTGGCAAAGAATCAGAAAAAGTTGAGGGTTATGATGATCTTGAGCAGCAACTTGTAGAGGTGTTGAAACTACAGGAGGAGCCTCATGAACCTATTTTCCAAGATTATATCTGGTTAGAGGAGCTTCCATTCTATTGTGCAAAGGAACTTGAGATTTCATTACCGCTAGAACTGTTGCCTTCCTTTATTGAGGAAAACAAGCCTGAATCATAATGTAATTCTTCTAGTAATGATAAGAACTATGAGCAGCTTCCTTTCTGGAGTATAAAGGAACCAGAGGCTGATGTATTAATTGAAAGTGTGTTGGAGGAAGTTATTTCATTGTTCTCCATTGAAGAAATGAGTGTTCATTTGGGAAAGCATAAACATACTGAGGAGGTTTCCATTTTTCCACCAAGTCAGCCATAGGGGTTATACCTTTCCAGCCAGCAAGGCAATAAAATGGCAGCCCATGAGCAAGAAATCAGCAAGGAGAGCTCAATTTTTGTCTTTACAAGGGGTTGTTTGATCAAATATTTAGCCCAGATGGAGCTTGATAAAGCGCCAATGGTTAATCAAGCACTCACACATGGAGCCACAGCTGAAAGTGGCATAAGGGATGTACTTGCAGTTGAAAAAGAGTGTGTTCAATTTACTTATCCTCCTTTGAATACAAATGCATATGATCAGTTTAAGGAGGTAACTGAACTTGTTACCCTCTTTCATGAGGTAGTGCATTTCTTTTTTAAACATTTTTCAGTGTACCATCTCTATTCAATTGCCATTAAGCTTGAGAGCCATTGCATATTGAAGAGAAAGGGCAGCTATTTCAATCATCCTGTAAATGGTTTTGTTTGATCAATTTCATACTGGTTAGTGTAGGGTAGTTTTAGATGCATTTTTCATTCCCTAAGTGTTGTCCCAGCATAGTAAATAGTTATATTTCAATTTTTCCTGTTTTCAATAAGTTTCCAGTGTCCCGATCTATGCCATGAATCTCAACTGAGTTGCAGCCATGTACAAAGTTTCCCTGGGTCTATTTTTGAGGTTTTACTAATGACTCCATGCCCAATGGATAAGCCTAGGCTACTGGTTTTCATGTTTAGCAGGCAAACATCTAGTTGAGGTCGCCAGAAATGTTGCCCAATTTTCACCTACGGGCTAAATCAGTTGGGCAATCTATGTTTCAAATGTTCATAAAGGCCAAATGGGGACGTTGTGTAGGATTAAATCATACATCTGATGCTAGGTCACAAGGAGCTCAGTTGGAAAGCCTGCCTCAGTCAATTTCGGCATGAAAATCCTCTAAGGAGTGAGTTGCGAAGACCTTCCAGATGTCTCGCTGACTAGAAGGGGTTCTATTCATTTTTGAAATGTCTCAGTCGGCCAAACATTTTAAATCGCCATGGGTTTTAGAGATCTCCCCGACATGCTAAAGTATTGCCGACATGGAGTGGTGGTCCCAGATAGAAGTATCGCCGAAAGATTTAGGTTCGGAAAAAGGTCTGGCCGACTAGGCGGAGTCTCACCGAAAGAATGGAACTCTTGGGTAAGGTTGAGCTCGGGGAGATGTCTTGTCAAAAGGATAAGGTCTCGGTGAAAGTTTGTGCCTTCGCTATGATGTCTCCCCGACCGAGGATAGTCTTGCCAAAATAGAAAGGGACATCGGTAAGAATCTTGTCGTTTGCCATAAAATCTCATCGACAAGATATCTCGCCGAAGTGAAGCGGCATCGGCGAAGGAAAGAAGTTCGACAAAAGGTTTTGCCGAAAGCCGAAGGTCTTGTCGAACGTGTAGGAGCTCGGGGAGATGTTTCTTACCGAAATGAAGAGAGCTCGGTGAAAGGAGGTGCTATCGACAAGATGTCTCGCCGATGGTTGTTAGTCACACCGACATGTTTTGTGCCTTTGGTGTAACGTAAAGAGCTCGACATGATGTCTCAGTGAACGAGGGTAGTCTCATTGAGAGATATTGCCTTCGGCATGAGGTCTAGCCGAATGACGAAGGTCCTGCTGACAGGGGGTTGCCTTCGGTATAATATTTTGAGGTCAGGGAGAAGTCTCCCTGACCCAATAGTCTCGCCGACCATTGTGAACAGGAAGGTAGGCTCCCGTCGAAACAAGATGGCTTCGGCAAGATGTCTCACCGACCTGATAGGGTCTTACCAAAGTGAAGTGAACTCGGGAAAAGGAAAGTAGAGTCGCCATGATGTCTCAGCGAAGGTATGAGATCCTGCCGACCAATGAAGGGTCTCGGTATAGTGTTTTTCCTTCAGCAGAAGGTCTCACCGACACATGGGTGTCTTGTCGACGGAGGAGCATAGCAGTATAATGATGAGGGCTCGTCGTGAGGTCTTCCTGAATGCGAAAGGTCTTGCTGATGGTCTGGGTGACAGCCACTATGAATGTCGATATGACTTTTGGGCTCGCTATGAACTCTTGCCGATGGTTCTGAGCTATGCCGATAACCGCTGAAGGGCATAATCGCATCGAGGAGACACAGTTAGTGTCTCACCGACATGCGATTCAATCTGAATGACCTTTGACCGTCTGGCGCCCCCATGAAGCATCTGTTCAACCAATTAGAGTGAGCTATAGGGGATCCATGGCGGTTTGACCCTTGCAAAGAAGATCAACAGAATGAAAGCGACGTGGATATGCTCTGAGCTCAAGAGCATTCAAAGCAGCTTGATAGGGAGGTTAGAGGATAGACACAAGACCAGAAGTTAATGCGGGCATTGCAAAAGATCAAGGAGGCCATTCCTAGAGCAACTCTTCACTGACATGGACAACGGGGACGTAGCATTAACTTCCTTCAAAAATCTAAACGCAAATCCTTCTGGAGGAGGATATTTTTGTAAGCCCTAGGGGCTGACACTCTTTGGCATATATGGCATTTTTCCCTTTTTTGTAAAGCAGTTCTTGGTTAGGAGATTGCTGAAAGAGCATTATTCAGACTTTGTAACTCATTTTCATGAATACTATAGATCTGTAACACAGAGACTCCTTATTTTCTCAATAGAAATTCATTTCCTTCACAGATTTTCTTTGTTGTTTTAGTGACTAGTTGTGAGTTACATGATAAAATTTTGTGTGATCCTTTATTTTATCATATTCCTTCAGTACTAGATGCAAAGGATATTATGTCATAAAGTTGGTTTATGTTAGTGATCTCTTTCTATTGCGTTTATATCTGTGAAAACATCTTTGTTTTCCTTGTGTTAAGTATTAGAACAGTCAGAACCTTACATAGACTCATTTTTTATAAACATAAATCTCTGTATTATGAGATTGTTTAGCTCTATTGAGATTTTCTGTGAGTTTTCTGTAGTATTGTCATATTTTTATCTTTGGTGTATCACCTGTTAGTGATAGGTTTTAAATTCAAGTATATCCTTCTTACTCTTTTCCTTATCATTCTTTAGTTTTCTCAGGATATCTTAAGGGGAACCAGCCCGTAATCTGGAGGTCCACTTCATTCCCCAGGTCACCCACAACCTCGAAGTGTTCCCATGTGTCAATAGGTTGCTATAGTTGATAGCTTAGCAAGGGTGTAAGCTTTATTTGACAACAGTAACATTTTTCAGATGACTCTTTGGATGTCTCGATAACCTTAGAAGCATTTACTTCCTCACTCAAAGGTGTCATGGTACTAGGAGCGCCAATCTTAATTATTTTAAATCTCATCCTTGGGCCTTTCAGTTGTTTAGACATGGACAAAGGCTTAGTCATCCCACTTTTATTCAATCCAAGCCCATTGTGTCCATCATAGCCTTTGTCTTGCTAATTTTGAAACCTTTTCCAAACTATTATGTGGGTATTTGTGCAGGTGGAGGAGCTTCTTCATTATCTTCTCTGTAGAGCAAGGAGGTCACATCTTCTTCGTTGATTTCTTATTTGCTTAGTTCCCCCCATTTTTTGAAGGAAGTTGTGGGAGGCATATGGATAGTGACCTTAGTTTTTCTTTTGCCTACTATCGGTTTTCCATATGACTTAGGAGTTGTCAATTTCCTGATGCAGTAGGACGTCTTCATGTGATATTCACCACACCCTTTGTCTTGGACCTCAACCTTGGGATCGAAGGGTGGATTCCTAGAAGTGGATGCTTTAGATAGAGTGGAGGGATTGATGTAGTGAGATGAGGTGGATGATGAGACCTCTTGGTTGATAGGAACTTGTTGTTGAGGTGTTTTGCGTAGATTGGTACAATATTGGAATGGGTCAGGATCATTGGCTATTATGATTTTGATGCCATTGTATGGGAATTTGAGGCATTGATGGTATGTGGATGGTACAGCTTTCCTGGCATGAATCCATGGTTGGCCTAGGAGGAGATTATAAGGGAGATCAAGGTCCAAGACTTGGAAAGTAGTTTCCATAACTGCGGGTCCAACTCTAATGGGTAATGTGATAACTCCTTTAGAAGAGCGTTCCTCGTTGTCATATGCCTTGATAACAATGATTTTTTTGTGTCTACACATTCTTCTGAAAATCCTAATATCTTAACCAATTTGAGAGTGTAAATGTCTAACCCTACTCCACCATCTACCAAGACTCGTTTGACTTTGTGTTTGTGGACGAGGACTTCAAGATGCAAAGGATCATTATGGTTTGTCTTTTAAGTCGAATAGTCTTGGTCGGAAAAGGTGGCATGATGGGAATTGTTCAAGTAGCCTACCATCTCTTGGAAACGATTGGCGTCAAGGTCGGTGGGCATGGTTGTGTCTTGTAAGGATTTTTCAAGAATGACTCGATGATCAGGTGATATACGCAATAACTCCAAGATAGAGATCTGCGTGGGGGTCTTCCCCAAGTGGTCAAGCAAGTTGTATTGGGATTTTGGTGGTTGTTGTTTCTTTGGAGGACCTTGGATAGTCACCTTGGTATGACAGAAGTTGACAACGCATTCTGGTGGTTTCTTTATGGTAATGGTATTGACATAATCATCGGTAGTGTGGATATGATTTACTATGGTGGTATAGTCAAATTTGGCATTAGTGTAACTGGCTGAATTGTTATTGGTCATATTACTTGAACCAGAGGCCTTTCCTTTTCCATGGTCATGTAGAGGATCTATGAAGACTGTATGGTTGCTATTGGAAGATTGTTGTTGTTGCCCATTCACTTTGATAGTACCATTTGCAACAAGGTCTTGGATGATGTTCTTTAATTGTTGGCATTGAGCAGTGGAATGTCCTTTACCTCGATGGTAGTCACAAAAGGCATCATCCCACCATGACGGCTTCAACTATCTAGGGTCATATGGTTTCACATCAGGAAGTTTTATCACGTTGTGCTGAAAAATTTGTTTAAAGAAGGATTCGATAGGTTCCCCAAGGGTAGTGTATTTACGTCTTGGAGGAAGCTTCCATTGGACTCTCTGTTCTTAGGTGTTCTAGACGGTATTTGTTGTTTGCAGGAGGTCTTGATGTGTTGTTAGATACATTGGGTCCTTTGAGTGTAATGGTAGGTCATGTGTACATTGTTTTGGCATCAATGACTCCATCATTAGTCACATTCTTATTACGAGCCTAATATTTTCCTTTGTCATTTGATGTGGTTTGGGTGGTCGTGTTTTTGTTGGTAGTCTTGATTTCTCCCTTGTCAATGAGGGCCTTCTCAAGGATAATGCCTTTCTCCACTAGGTCGGAAAATGAAGTACAACATTGCATTCGTAGTTCATGTTTCAAGTTTGAGTTTAGGTTTTCAATGAACATGACAACTTTTTATTTCATAGGTATTTTGACAGGACATCTACTAGCCAAGCCCCTCCATCGTTAGAAGAAGGTTACAAATTTTTCACCATCTTCTTGTGTGGTATGACATAGGGTGGCAATAGTTATTTCGTTGCCAATGTTGAATGCAAAATGTTCCACAAATTTGTTTGCTAATTTTGCCCATGTTCTTATGCCAGTTGGTAGATGTGAAAACCACTCAAGTGTTATGCCTGTAAGACTTCGTTGAAAAAGTATCATTAGATATGTAGGTTTGTATGCAATGTCTATACAAGTTGTGGAAACTCTCTTACATGGTCGATAGGATTTCCCTTCCCTTTATATTTAGGCAAGTTAGGCATGGTGTATCCATGTGGGAAGGGTGGCATGTATAAACTCTTGTCAAATGGATAGGGACACAAGTCTTTTGTAGTGTAAGTATTCTTGTTAGACACTTGCATATTCTCCATTTGTTGTTTTAGGGCACGCATTTGAGTGGTAAGGACTTCCACTTGAGTCAATGATGGGTCTTGTGAATTTTGAGAGCCCATGTTTCCATGTTGCAATCCAATGTTATGGGATGGGTTTTGATTAGATGTGTGTGTATATGATGGGTTTTGGTTTGGCATTTGTGTATAAGATGGTGTTTGGTTATGGATATTTTGCTCATAGGTGGGAATGTGAGTGTAGTGAGGTGGATTGGATTGTGTATGCCATGAATTTGTGAAAGTATAACCATGTGGATTTTGGTTGCCATATTATGGGAAAGGTCCTTGGTTACCATGAGGTGTAAAGGATCCTTGGTTTCCATGTTGTGTGTTTTGCGGAATGGAGCCTTGGGTATTGTTTTGCACATGTATATGTGGAGTAGGCCCTTGTTGTGACATGACGGTATGTTGAGAGGCCCCCATGCTTGGTATTTCATTTATTTTTGGAGCCTTGTTGATGAAAATTTTAGGCCTCTTGGTTGAATTTTTTGTGCCAAATGGATTTGAGGACGATGCCCCTATGGTATTAGATGTAGCAAATCTGGTACCAAAGGTTTGTGACATGGATTGTGTTATGTTTGGTGTCATTCTTTGTGTCATGTTTTTTGTTATGCCTTGCATCATGTTTGGTGGCATGCCTTGTGTCATGTTTTGGGTACCAAGTGGTAAGGTATGGATTGTGGTTGCATCTTGAGTGGATCCTCCCAATGGTATAGATGTGTTGACTTGTGGGATGGGTCCACTAGAAATAGGTGTATTGTGTCCTTGACTTTGCTTGTTTGGTGTAGGCATTGCTTGAAGGGCGTTGACATCAAATCCAGGAGGTAACGTGGCTCCTTCTGACAAAAGTTTAGCTAGGAAATGTTGAGGGTCTAATGCCACAATTTCATCCACAAAAGAAGTTACTTCAAGATCTTGTGCAGTAGCCTCTACTTCTTCTATGGTGAAAGTTCCTTGTTGATCTCTAAGGATATTTTTTTCGAATGGATTAGGGAATGACTTTTGTGGAATAGGCGCCCCTTAGGAAGGCATGCCAAAGAGGTTGACAAATTCATCATCTTGTGGAAAGGCCATTTCTTTTTGTTTCCTTTGCAACCTTGTTTCGACCATATAAGACTTGCAAGAGGGAGGTGAATGTGAAGATGATATGGTATGGTGTCTAAGATGACTATGCAAGGATTGTGTCTAGATATGACCAAGGTATAACTAAGACTAAGGTTATGCAACTATGCCTTTGGATTTTTCAAATTATAGGATATGCCTAAGGATGATACCAAGTTATGGATTCAAAGTGACAAAATGTCAAGGTGTCAATAAGATCTTGTCACAATGAGGTCCAAGCTATGGTAATGTCTATGCAAGATGGCTATTTTTTTTAGATTTTTCAAGGTATAAATGATGTCTAAGGATGGTGTCAAGACAAAGAATCAATAATGTCAAAGCCTTGAGTAGTGTCTAAGGTATGCCAAATGGAATGCAAGTGTGACAAGGATGATGGGTGAAAATGGTAATATGACCTAGAATAATGTCTAAAGGTATGACTACTAAGCACCTTGTGGAAAATCCAAAGTAAGGTTGCTTAATCAAACTAAAGTAGCCAAGGTGACAAATTTGGTTTATCAAGACTTCAATGATGGTAATGACTAAATGACAAGGTTTGACAAAGGTGGTCTCAAACTAGCCTTACGAGTTGAGGAGCCAACCTAGATGATAAAGGAATAAGTTAATGGAAAAAAGATTGAATTCAAGACAAATCTGATTTGGTCACTATGGATTGGTCTCAAGTCTGATAAGTTTCCAAAGCTAAGGTCTACAACAAAGTGAATGCAAGCTAAAGGATCTCTTAATGTTTTGCCTATGGTTAATGCAAGGTATGCAATGATGGATGGATGGATGGACAGTTCTGGAAATTTGCAAGTCTTTGATCAAAGGACCAGGTAATGCTCAGGATTGATCAAAAAATGGCTTTGTCTCATTTTCCCCTAAAATTTTCAATGACAGGAAATTATGTCATTTCAAGTCTCAGTTGCAGTGAATGATAGTTACTTGTGTCATTCTAGAAATGGAAATTGTAGTTTTCAGTGTCACGGTTGCGGAGAATGACAGTCAGTTGCGGTTCACAGTGTATGTTGCTTGGTTTTGACTGAATTTTGACCAAATTTGAGGTGATTTTGTGAAGTTTGAATTTGGAAAACACAACAAACAGTCTGAAAATACTTGTTTTGGTCTGGTTTGAGTGTGAAAAATGTTTAAATATGTAAGAAGACACTCGTAGACAATGTACAACCTAGGCTGGAAAGGATACTACTTGTTGAGTCCCTACTTGGATTGCTCCAAACACCTAAACAAAGCAAACAGCTAGAGATCTTGGTGACACTAGCTCCCCCTTACATGACACGGGCACACCAAAATCTCTTACCCCCTAAGATCTAAAAACCTTGAGGGATTTCATGTCTCTACAATGAATGGTGGAACGTAGGGCGGCTTCAAAATGATCGTTCTTGCACTAGCAAGTAAAAGGGTTTTTTGGCCTATAAACTAAGTGGTTCTTAGTCAATGCTTGGGGAAATGGAAGCTTGCGAGCATCCAACAAGCCACTTAAGAATTTAATCACTCCTACTAGGGGCTCTTATACATTTTACAGTAGTACCCTGTTTTGAATGACACTATACAGCTAAGGCCTACATACCATGAGGACTTGACAGTTTAGTCTTATCCTTTTATATACCGGGCCGAGCGAAAAACCATTGGATTCATTCCCTTTTATGAGGCAGGCCCCTCTAAGGGTAAACAAAAGAAAGATAAGTATGTTATTTTTTTATCTCCAAGATCACACGAAGCACGAGAAGAGAGCATACACAACACCTTTTTTTCTCACACTCGCATGTTCATTTTAAATCCAAAACCAAATGTGTGGGTGATTATACAAATTCCAAGAGATGCTTTTGATTCTCAAGATCACCAAATGGTGCGAGAGAAGAGCATAAACACCTAAAGGCAAAGTGCAAACCACAAGACAATGAAGACACTTTTTTTTAACCCTCAAAGCAATATGTGAAAAAGACACTTGATGCAAAATTAATTTTATAACTAATGAGTGGATATGCAAGATTAATTTTAACCAAATGAGTATGATATGCAAGTTGTTGTAAACTTTAAACCATATGAGTGAATATGTAAGTTGTGTTCATTTTAACCCATGAGTGAGATAATGCAGGTTGTAAATTTTAATCCAAATGAGTGTATATGCAAGTTAATTTTAACCAAATGAGTGTGAATGAACAAAATGAAATTGCAAAATTAGATAAGATAACAAGTTAGAAAAATCAAATGAAAATGCCTCCTTTCCACATGTGCCACATGTTGCAAATCAGATATTAGTAACCCAAAAAACCCTTTAATGATAACAGTAAACTAAAACAGCGATAAATTTCTCAAATCTTAACGGAATTTAAAACCGTAAAATGTTGTGGAAAACTAAGACTCGGAATTACAAAAATTATAAATCTTTCTGCAAAAATTTTGCAAGAAAAAAATTGTTGTAGATGAAATAAAACACATATTTTAAGAAGTCAACAGCTGAATTTTTTAAAAAAAGGCAGTGGGATTAAAACAGCGATAACTTTCTCAATTCTGAACGAAATTTAAAATAGTAAAATGTTGCGGAAAGCTAAGACTCAGACCTACAAAACTCAAAAATCCTTCTGCAAAAAAATTACACAAAAAATTGTTATAGATGAAAGAAAACACGGATTTTAAGAAGTCAACAGCTGAAAATGGTAGTGGAATTAAAACAGTGATAACTTTCTAAATCTAAATGAAATTTAAAACCGTAAAATGTTGTGGAAAGCTAAGACTGAGATCTACAAAAATCAGAAAAAAAATTGCACGAAAAAAAAATATAATTAAGAGAATATCACAGATTTTAAGTGGATTTCTGCACTCGAATTTGCAAAAAAAAAAACTTACAAACAATTAGAAGATTAGTTCACGTCGGGTTCACCAGTGTAATCAGGGGTAAAATTCTATGGTTAATGTAAAATAGCATAAAAACTAACCTTAAACCAATAATGGAACACAAATAAACATAAAAACATGGAATATAAAACAATATCACCATAAAGTCTTCATGCCATCATTGCTTCACCTCCATTGCTCTTCTCCATGTTGTTTGAATGTACTTGATGCCCTCAGATTTAAGTATGCAATAGTAGTCTATGACAATGTCTAGCAAAATATTGAAGATAGTTGTCTCACAGTAATAGCATGTACTTGCATTAGCTCAAGATGTAGATGTCTAGATAACATAAGATGTTAAAATGACAAAGATAAAGGTCTTTAATAGAAAAGAGAAATTTGGATGAAGGGCTAAGATTGAATGTCAAAGAGATATGCCAATCAATGGCTAAGAATAAAAGTTGTAACATGAAATAGGATTAGGGCAAGGTTAGGGAAAAGGTAGAAATCTATGGCTAAGATTGAATTATAAAATAATTCAGTCAATGGTTGCGAATGAATCATACAATAGGAGATAAGATTTGATGAGATTGACACAGAAAAAGAGGTTGTTGGAGGAAATAAAATGAATATAAAATTTGATTTGAGAGGAAGATGACTAATTAAATAATATAAACATTATTTAATTGTAGTAGACATGGACAAATTGATTTTCTCATTAAATAACAATTTCATTTAAAAGTGGAACATTATTTTATTTGAGAAGAAGATGACTAATTAAATAATAGAAACATTATTTAACTGTAGTAGACATGTGAGAAATTAATTTTCTTATTAAATAAAATTTTCATTCAAAAGTGTGACATGGGTAATTAAATAATAGGAACATTATTTAATTAAAGAAGACATGTGACAAGTTGATTTTTGAATTAAGTAATAAATTCATTCAAAAGTGGGACATGGGTAATTAAATAATAGGAACATTATTTAATTAAAGAAGATATGTGACAAGCTGATTTTTGAATTAAATAATAATTTCATTCAAAAGTGGAACATGGATAATTAAATAATAGGAACATTATTTAATTAAAAAAATGTGACAAGCTGATTTTTGAATTAAATAATAATTTAATTCAAAATGGGAGGAAAATGACAAATTAGTAATTAATTAAATAAATAAAATCTATTTAATTTGTGGGAGAAAGGCTAGTGAACAATTAAATAATTAGAATAACTATTTATTTAACTATTTGATGGTGCATCTCGGGGTAATCCAGGATTGTCAAGGACTGGAGTAGTACTAAGGGATCATGAGGGTTCAGTAATATGTGCAAAGTCAATTTCATTGCCAAAAGGTACAGATAATCAAGCAAAAGTGCTTGCTCTCCTCCATGATCTACTTTTAGTTGTTCAACATAAGGTTTCCAAATTGGTAATTGTAGGAGTTTATCGTGAACTCCTCAAACACCCCAAAATCACTTGCAAGACAAAATAACTTCCACAAGAGAGAAATGACATAAATATAATGCTATCATTAAGATGCAAAAATGTCAAGCTAAATATGTCAAAGTACATATGAAGTCTTGCTTATATAGGCAAGGTTGAGATGTAGTATGTAATATGATGTTGACATGTGTCATAATCTTATGACATGTAACAACTAACTAACTACCTAGGAAATGATGCTAGATAAGATAAGACTTCTAGAAAAGACAACTCATCCTTCTAGAAGGAATCGTATATCCTAAGCAAACATGTGAACCTATCACCTAGTAAATGATACCTAGGAATATAATTAAATGCCTAAGTAAACTTATGTAAGTGTAATTAATTAATTACACCAACACCCCTCATAAGTGCAACTTAAGGAGAAAATTACTATGCAAATGATGCAAAGATGCAATGATGGGTCCCGGCTACAAGGCCATGTTAGGTACCCATGTACAAATGCAATGTAAAGAAGTCTCTCACAAACGGAGAAAGGGAGAAAACCCAGTGGGACAAAAATCCTCTCCAAAAGAGAGATGAAATACAATAATGATATCGATCACAAATCCAATCAATCTCCATCCACACAAAGGATAAAAAGAGAGACCATTCAACCCCCCATAAGGAGATAACTTGTTGCAAGAGAAGCACTGGAAGTACACTGTGGAGTAACACTGGAATCCTTAATTCGGCAAGCAAGGAAAGATACTTTTGTTTGCTAGAAACCATATTAGAGTCACTCAAGGACTCAAGTCAGAATCATGAAAAGCAACAGCAAACTCGATGCCAAGGAACACTGGAAAACTCGCAAATTGGCACAAATCTGGAATCTATGAAGCAACAATCAATTGAAAGATGGTTTGGAATTGAAATGAAATGCAGAGAAAATGCAAACCTAATGCACACAAAAAAAGAAATAGTGCATGCACTGAGGAATGTTCACATCTACCTCCATGATGAAAAATAACCTCAAATTTGTGTAGATGACAAAATCTGAAAAAACGGCTAGTACCACTGTGAAGTGCTTGAAACTAGCTTTATCTCGATATCTTGTTTGCCAAAAACAGACACTGTGACCAAAAGTTATGAATTTTTCAAAAAAAGTGAATTTAGTCTACAGGAAATGGGTTTTCTAGCAAAAAAATTTTACTTCTGATTTGATTTCTAAAAAATTTGTTCACAATGAGAAGACAAAAACATAAACCCAAAATATTTTGAAGCTAAAAACAAAACCCAGAAATTGTTTTTTGATCCAGCAAGCAAAAGATGAAAATGTATATTTTTTTAATCTTCAGCTAGGAGAAAAATGACGTGTGATGCTTTTTGTATAGCAGTTTTCTTTAGATCTGTTCAATATATGCAAAATCTAAAAGATACCCATTTGAGATTTTGACCCTGGCTACAAAACCCAGAAATAGTTTTTCCTACAAATGAGTGGAAGCTGGATTTCTGAAGCAAAAATGAAAAATGACTCTAATAAAACAACTGTTGATGTCTTGGATTCAATGACGAGGCTCTCGAGACCCCAACTTGCACCTAGAAAAAATTTTATGCCAAGATTGACCCCTCAGATCTGGGAAGAAGTCTGCAGAACTGAAGCTCTGATACCATGTAGGAGTTTATGGCGAACTCCTCAAACACCCCAGAATCACCTGCAAGACAAAATAACTTCCACAAGAGAGAAATGGAAAAATATAATGCTATCATTAAGATGCAAGAATGTCAAATTGAATATGTCAAAGTACATATGAAGCCTTGCTTATATGGGCAAGGTTGAGATGTACTATGTAATATGATGTTGACATGTGTCATAATCTTATGACATGTGACAACTAACTACCTAGGAAATGATGCTAGATAAGATAAGACTTCTAGAAAAGACAACTCATCCTTCTAGAAGGAATCTTATATCCTAAGCAAACATGTGAACCTATCACCTAGTAAATGATACCTAAGAATATAATTAAATGTCTAAGTAAACTTATGTAAGTGTAATTAATTAATTACACCAACAGTAATTGAGGGGGATTCCTTGCTAATTGTAAATGCTTGCAAAGTTAAAGGAACAAGCAACTGGAAAATAAATTATATTCTCAAGCAGATTTTTTATTTTCTTAATAAGATTGAGATGTTCCAGATCAATCACGCTTATAGGGAAGCAAACCAAGTTGTAGATGTGTTAGTCAACATCAAGTGTGACCAAGATCAAAAAGATAAAATATATGGGGCTCAAATCAATGATTTTCCTAACATTTTGCAAGAATTGATTCAATTGGAAAAAGGTAGAGTGCACAGTGTGGTAAATGTATAAAAGTAATGATCAAGATTGATAAATGTCAGTGTGTATTTAAGTTAAAGAATTCAACTTACATATTAAGGTTATTCACCTGGTTCAAATATTTCATGCAAAAATTACAATGCTACAAATGGGATTTCGAAAATAGAGGATAGTGTTGAAGTTAGATTGAAGGTTTGCTAAGTGTCAAATGAAGACATATTTGGATACAAATTTAGCGAAGACTTTAAAACAGGTATTGCTAATAGTTTGGTTTTCTCTTATAGGAAAAGTTGAAAGTCATTTTGCATAATGATGGGAGATAGTATTGTTTTCCAGATTGTTTGAGAAGAGATGACAGCTCAAGAGGATTGTTTGGCGTTAGCAAAAGTACGCATGTATTGGCAATCATTAAAATTCATGCGCCTTAAGTACCTCAGGAGGATTGCATTGAGTAAGAAAATGCACACATGAATTGGTAGGTACAACTATGCAAGTTACATAATGTGTGAATACGCGCATGTCATTCGAATGGAATATTTAATTTGCAAGGAAAATCATAACCCAGCATTAACGAGATCCATCAAATATTAGACGCAGGTTCAAGCGTGGGAGGCTCTAATTCTTGTGTGCTCGTATCTGCAAGCATTAAATGGCAATTCATTTTAATGATGGTGTATTGGAAATGAAGTACACCCAATGTTCTTTAAAACCCTATGATCGGTTTTCCAATCAACATTGTATGGGATCTAATTGGGTTGATAGTGTTGCAGAGTTTTTCGAAGAGGCAAGGCATGGCATAGTTTATGCAGGTTTGGCGCTCACCTGGGTATTTCCTTTGCAAGTTAGCTTTCAAATTTATTGGTTAAGTTGATTAATCTATGTAGCTTTGGTTGAAGGCTTATGTCAAGTGTCGGTTTCAAATATTGATTGTGAAAGTTTGCTTAGTTTTGCAGAGTTTGTAGAAGTGGCATGGCATGTGGTAGTCTTTGTGGGTTTATGCTTAACTGGGTATCTCCTCTACATTTTAGCTTTCGAACTTGTTGGAGTAGTTAATTAATCTTTGTAGCCTTTTCTTGAAGGTTGAGTACAAGTTTTGGTTTTTAATATTGTATGGGCAGAGTTGGCTTAGTGCTTAACTGGGGGAAGGTGTCTATTCTATGTAGTGTTGCTTGTGGGCTTAGTGAAAGTGTTTGGGAAGAGTCTGTTTAGTGCTTAATTGGGGGAAGGTGTCTAATCTGTGTAGCTTTGCATGAGGGCTTAGTATAAGTGTTGGCTTAAAATATTGTTTGGGAAAAGCTTGCTTTCACACAACCTTTGGTACAGGTTTTCTTGTTTCAACTGGAGAGTGTTAAACAGTAAAACTTGTAGCTTGTGTATAAATTGGCTTGGGAGTACAACACAAAAAATTACAAAATTCCTGACATGGAGATAAAAGATAATGAATTGTCATTCTCAGAGGAGGTAACAAATGAAGAATTATCACAAGTTTTTTACACTATCTTCCCTAGTCTAGTAGACAGCATTAAAACTATGATTGGTGAAGAGATAATTCGACCAGAATCACCTAGGATTTTGTTTCCATCCAATTTACTGAAAATCTTCTTGACAAATGCCATGGATTTCCTTCAGTCTTTTGTTGCACTAAAAATTGTGTACAGAGAATCAGTTTTAGCAAAAGCAATGGAGGAAAATAACCACCTAAAGGTAGTTCAAAAGTATAATCTGGATTTGGGAGAAGCACATGTAGCAGGAATTTTTCCCAGAAGCTTCCTCAAGGAAAAGCAAGGATTTGTAGTCATTTACAGAACAGTGAAAAAGGGGTTACGTGATGACGACCCATGGTTGTTGTTTAGAATGATACCAATGCATTCTGGAGAACTAAGGTAGCAAATGATTGATATGATAAAAGACAAATCATCAGGTTCGACATGGAGGGAGGCAAATTGCAGTTTCTTGCATCAATCCACCAAGGAGACATGCAGTAGAATGGGTTGAAGGTCAAGGTGACAACATGTTGGATATGAATGAAAATATTCAAAATATAAATGAAGATGCAAAATATATGATAGAATGAATAAAAAATGTATATGCAGCAAATTTTGTATTGTATAAAATATACAAACATTATGTGATGTATGTAATAGTTATAGTTGCTAATATATAGCATCATCTGAAAATCATGCTTACCAGTACTATAATTTTGGTAATTTTGTAATTTTGTTTATATAATTAATATAATTAATTAGGCCTAGGCCTTTTACCGATAAAAAAAACTATTTAATTATTGTAGAAAGTGGAAAGATAATTAAATAAATAAAATTTATTTAATTAATAAAAAAAAGAAATAAAAAGATATAAATGAATTAATTAAATAATTAAAATTATTTAATTAATAGAAGACTTATGACATTAGACAAGGGAATTGATAAGGGAAAATGGTATTAGCAAGTCTAGGACATTTTTCAGAGTCTACACCTTGTTTTCCACTTCTTCCCAATTCTTTCCTCCAGTCAAATTTTTTGTTGGTCTTTGTTTGGGTTTTCTAGTCTCACTTCTAGTGAGACTTTTTCTTCTTTCCTTTATAGTTGTTCCTATATCAAGTGCGGGCCCTTTTCCCATTTTATCTAATCAAAACTACTTCACTTTTAAAATTAAATGTAACACATTTTATACAATTTTATGTAGTTACTTATTTAAAATTTTCTTCTTTTCTAAAGTGTGTTAAATTCTTTAAGAGAAGTTAGCAAAATTTTCAACTTAACTCATCTAAAGATTTCCTAAGATTTCATCTTTCAAACTTAATATAATAACGCATCTAAAATTAAATTTGGAATTCTTAGTTTTATGAAAGTGAAAAAATAATTGAGTTAAAAGATATCCACTAAATTTTATATATACATATCTTTTTGAAAGGTAATTAAAATTACTTTGCTACTATTTGATTGAAATATCAAATTTCAATGTTAATTCACTATTAAATTTTGAATTACAAAATCTATAAGCAAAAAGATGAATTTTATAGTTATTTATTATAATAATTTAAAACAAAATCCCTTATGGTTGAAGACATGGATCAAGGGAAATTTTACTTTGCCCTAATTTGAAACTAAAAGAGATTCATTCTTTCATTTTCACCTATTTGCAAAATGTAGGTTGAGAGAGCTTGATGAGAAGGAAATTTCTAGGGTTTGAAGGCAACTAACACTTAGAGATGGGGATGGCTTCATTATTTTTATTTTATTTTTGTTTGAGGTTTTAGTTGTGCGAAAAAAATGATATAAGAAATGAGTAATGTCATCGAGAGCTCTCTATTGTGTGTTGCAGGCTAGGGAACACAGGCCCTAGTCACAACCAGTGTTGCATTTCTTTACCTATTCCAACGTGTGGAGGAGTCATTTGCTAGTGAAGGGTTTTTTATTTGGTGTGAGGGGTCACATTTGGTGATCAAGGTCTTGTTTGCTTGTTGTGTGTTGTGGCCAAGTGGGGTGCACTTGGTATAGATTTATTGGGGTTTTTAATTATTTCTCTTCATTATGGTCTTATGGCCTTGATGGGAGGATCAAGATTTAATCAAAATGTGCCATATAAGGAGGTTTTGATGGGGATTGACCCATCCTTGACCATGCATGCAAGTGTGGTCAATTTTTTAAATAAATCCATGAGTAGGGAGGACTCGTCACAAAATGGGAGTCCTCATATCCTGAAAGTAAATGGGTGTCTAGAAAGGAGCCAAGATCGTTCAGTTTTGGTGATTCAATCAAAATCGGTAGAGGAAGATGTTAATTACTTTGTTAATTGTGCATTAATTTTCAAGTTTATGGGGATCCAGGTTCCTCTCCCCTCTTTGGAATCCTGGTCTCGCCAGACTCAGACCCTCGATGGTGAGATGGAGGTGATGTTGGTGACGAATAACTATCTCACAGTGGTTTTCACTTACTTGGTGGATAGAAATAAGGCCTTTGAGGGGGGAGCCTACTTTTTTAATCAAGTTGCCCTTTTCATCAAACCTTGGCGCATTGGCTTTAATCTCATGGAGGAGCTTATGTCAAGAGTTCTTGTATGGGTCAGACTCCCATGTTTCCCATTAGAGTTCTAGAAGAATGGAATTCTACATATGATCGCTTTGCTGCTAGGCAAGTTGGTGGGTTTGTCCTAGAAAACATTGGATAAAAAGGTATTTTTCTTTGCTTGAATATGTATTGATATTGATTTAAATAAACCATTACCATATTCTATGTAAATTTGGCTTGGTTCTACTTCATGGATTCAATAGTTAGATTATGAAGCTCTTCCATTTTGGTGTCAAGTTTGTCATTAATACGAGCACTTAAAGAGGAACTATCCTAGAGTTAACCCACTAGGAGTCCATTCTAGTGTACCTCCTCATCAAACACCTAATGTATACAAAGGGAAAGCTCCTATCTCAGTAGAGGACACAGATAAGGATGGATTTATTTTAGTAAATCCTTACAAGGGTAGAGGGAAAAAAGGGTTTCTGAAGGATAGATAGGATGAAGGGGTGTTTAACCGTTTTGATGTTTTGGATGTTTTGGACCAACAAGAGGGGAATCTAAAACGGTTACATTTTGGGGTTGGTAATTTGGGGACGAACCAAGAGGGACCCAAAGAGGATTATAATCTAGATATTCCTTAGGAGGGGTTTCTTGCTGCATAGATGGATGCAAATTTGGTTCCTAAGGTTTCTTGTGCTTTAGAACCAATTGAAAATAATGAGAGGGTTGATGATTTAGAAACAATTGTGACTACTCCCCCATTGGACAAGTTGGATATGGACATAGGGAAGGGAAGTAGATTCTCACGCACTTTAGGATTGCAACAAAAAAACTTAGAGGGGTGCCATAGAGAAATCTTCCAAGACGAGACAGAAGAAGGATCAAGAAAAAAATAAATTAATAGGGGAGATGTTGGTCAAATTTGGGTCAATCAAAACTATTGACTCACACTTCTCCAGTTCTTAGAAATGATCATGCTCTCTTGGAATGTAAGGGGCTTGAATAGTGGCCCTAGAAAAAAAATTATACAAGAGTTACTTAAAGTTCATTCATCAAATATAAGATTTATTTAGGAGAAAAAGTTTTCAATGGATAGTATGTACAACATGGCTTCCAATGTGTGGCATGGAGATTTCATTGTCAGTGCATAAGTGCTTAGGGCTATGCAGGGGGTGTTTCTTTCTCATGGAATCCACTGAAAGTTTCTCCTTTATGGTGGCTCTCTAGCATATCTTCAATTTCTAGGGTTGTTTCTAGCTTGGAGACTAGAGAGACTATCTTGTTCTCCAATGTCTATGCCTTGGCTAATTTTTCTAGTAAAAACCGCCTATGGTCTCATACTTGGTACATTTAATCATTATTTCCTTTTCATCCTTGAATCTTGGTTGGGGGCCTCCATGCTATTGCCAGTTTGGAGGAAAAGAGGTAGGAGTGGAAAGACTGGAGCCTCCCTCTATTCTTCTCAAATTATCATATATGAACCTGGTGGGCATAAAGCCTAGTAATGGCTTGTTCATCTGGAGTAATAGGATATGTGGCAAGGATTCTATCTTGAAGAGGTTGGACAGATTTTTGGTGTCTATTTATTAGTTTGGCAACAAATGGGCTTCCATATTTGAGATATTAGAGTTGCGGGCTTCAAATCACTGGCCTATGAAATTGTCAGCTACCTTGGTGGGGGCTAAAAAGGATCCTTCTTTCATGTTCTAGCTAATGTGGTTGTGGGATCCCCTATTACAATAACTTATGATTGTTTGGTGGAGTAGAGGTAGACCATCCTTTGGCACAACAATGTATTCCTTTGTCAAAAGATTGCAATTTGTCAAGTTCCAGCTCAAGAAGTGGAATAGATAAATTTTTGGTAATATTTTTTAGGCTAAGTCAGTTGCTCAGTCACATTTGGATGTTATCACCCATTAGATTAGGAAATATGGTCTTTCAGAGGTCTCCCTTAGGGAAGAATTGAGTGCATTGAAGGAGCTGGAGGAATGGGAATTGCACAAGGAATTGTATTGAAAACAAAAAGCACAGATTGATTGGCTTCAGGAGGGGGATAGAAATACACATTTCTTTTTTAAGCGTTCAAGGCCAAAAGACATGGGAATATAATCTCTTCCCTTATCTCTTCTCAAGGGGTTTAGATAACTTCCTTAAGTGATATTTCTAGAGAGGTTTCTCAACACTACTCTTCTTTATTCACAAAGAACTCACCCATTGCGGAAGAGGAGAATCTTATCTTGGCTTCCATCCCCTCTTTAGTATCTTTGGAAGTGAATGAGAAAATTGTTAGTCCTATTTCTCTAGAATAATTAGAGGGAATTTTGTTTCAGATGAAGAAGGGGAAAGCCCTTGGCTTTGATGGTTTAACAGCTAAATTTGTTTAGGAGTATTGGGAGACTATAAAATTTGACCTATTGGAGGTTGTTTAGGGATCCTAGAAAAAAAAAAGTTGAAAGTAATGAATGCCACATTCCTTACCCTTATTCCTAACAGAGAAGGGGATAATTCGTTGAACTTGTTTAGACCCATTTCTCTCTATAATGTGGTGTATAAGATCATCTCTAAATTGATGGCAAAGAGACTTAAGCCATGGATGAATAAGTTCATCTCAAAAGAGTAGGGAGGATTTGTGGCAAGTAGACAAATTATGGATGGGGTGATAGTTGTTGTTGAGGCCATTCATTCCATGGAAAATTCAAAAGAGAAGGTTATGTTTTTCAAATTGGACATGGCTAAAGCTTATGATTGAGCCAAATGGTCATTTATGCAAAAAGTCATTCTTAAGTTGGGGAAATTTCCTGCCTCCTTAGTCTCATTTGTAGTTTGTAGATGACACTGCTTTGATGGGTGTAGCCAACATCAGACAAACATTGGATATCTATCTTGCGGCCTCAGGACAATGGATTAATGAAGAAAAAACCTCCATCTTTTTCTTCAACACCCCTCCTCTTATTTAACATCAAATTTCTTGTATTCTTAGATTTCAAATTGGAGTTCTCCACCTTGTGTATCTAAGTATCCCTCTCTATGTTGGATCCTTACCTATGGGAACTTGGAAAAATTTGCTTGATAAGGTTCGAGAGAAATTTATCCATTAGACCCATAGTTGGCTCTCCTTTGTTAGGAGAGTGTTGTTGCTGAAATCGATGGTCCAAGTTCTTCCCATCTATAGGTGCATGGTCCAAACTTCTCCTGCAAACTTCATTAAGGATTTGGATGCTCTCACAAGGTAATTCTTATGGGTTGTTAATTTGGCTTCATCGAAGTGGAGTTTGGTAAATTGGGAGACTATATGTAGATAGTTTTAGGAGTGTGGTCTTAGTCTATGGTAGGCTAGCCTCTCTAGTCAGGCCTTGGATACTAAGCTTTATTGGAGGTGGTACATTAATTAGGATCTTGCTTGGGCCAAGATCCTCACCGTTAAGTATCTAAGGGGAGTGGTGTATGAGGATGTGCAAAGAACTTGTTTGATGGGTAAGGGTTCTATGATTCAAGACACTCTTAAAAAGGGTGCTAATTTAATTAAATAGGGCCTATTTTGGATATGTAATAGGGGGTTTGATGCTTTTTCTAGTTTCACTCTTGGGATGGATTTCCCCCTATACTGTCTATGTATCCTCATTTACAAGACCTTTGCAACTATTGCATAGAGGTCAGGTGGATCGATGTGGAAGACTATAAAGTAGCTCAGAATTTGAGGTCAGAGATGGTTTATATATGGATGGATTTGTTAGAGTGGCTTCCAAGGGGCTCTATTGAGGATCGTGAAGACTTAAGAAGGATTTTGGTAGGTAGAATTTTTAGTTTGAATAGGGGAGTGACACTCTTGCTTGGAGTCCATATCCTAAGGGAGTATATTTTGTGGCCTCTCGATACTAGGAGTTGAGCTTTCAGGAATATGGAGAGGTAGAAGTCATGTGGAGGAAGAATGTGGAACAATTTTTCTTGGCCTAAATGCAACTTCTTCATTTGGTCGGTAGCTTGGAATAGGTGTCTTACTTGGGATAACCTCTGAAAGAGAGGTTTCCAGGGTCCATTTATTTGTCTTATTTGTAGTGACAATGAGGAATGCTCCTCATTTATTTTTTAGTGCTCCTTCTCTAGAGACATTTGACGCTTATGGTGGAGAGTCTAGAAGCAGGCATGTGTTCATGCCTCTTCTATGGTTGAGTTTTAAAGGAGTTTTGGGAGGCCTCTAGCAAAGACCTTCTTTCTTTAGGTGGTGTGGAGAATTGGCCCCATGTTTATCCTATGGAAATTATGGATAGAAAGGAATCACAAAATCTTACAAGGGAAGATATTGGTGGTTCAACAACTTTGGCAGCAAATTATGGGCATGATTCATGATACGATGTATACAGAATGTGAGGTATCTTCACCTGTGGAGGGAGGAGAGGAAGAGTTGATGAAGAGGTTGGGTTTTTTATGAGAATGGTCCAAGATCTCCAATGGTGAAGGGGAGTTGTCATTCCAAAAGGAAAACTCGAAGAGATGGGAGATGGTCTTCGCCTCCTAGTGGAGTTTTGAAGATTAACACTGATGGTTCTTCCAAGGAAACCCTGGGTGTTGTCCTTTTCTTCTTTTCCATCTATAAGGGGCATCATACTAACAATATAATGGAAGGTATTGCTATCCTCACAACTCTTGGAAGGGATTGTGCTCTAGGCTGGCATAAGATTGTGTGTGAATCTGATTCTCAGATTGTGATTACCATGTTGCATGATAATAAGTTGGATGGAGTCAATTGGCAGTTGGCTTCAGTGGTTCGATAGATTCTTCGGTTGAGTGATTCAATGGATGGAGTTTCATTTATCCACTTTATGATGGAGTGGAATGGTGTGGTTGATTGCTTCGCTAAATGGGCCTCTAAGCAATTGGATATTGGAAGGTTGATGAATAGGATCAAGTATCTCGAAATCAAACCCAAATTCTAGATAGGCTAATTCTAGAGGATATGGCTAGTTAGTGGGTTGCAGTGGTTAGTTGTTTGTGGGTTTGGATCTCTTGTGGTGGTGTTGTGATGTTGTGGTGTTGTTGGCAGGGCTTCAGATCCCTTGCCTAGATTTCTTGATGACTCTTATTCTTGATTGTATCTTTATTCTATTGATCTAATAAATATTTAGCCTCTCTATTAAAAAAAAATAGTGTTGCAAAAATATATTTTAATTTTATTTTCTTTTATTTTTGTGTTATTGCGGGCCTATTTTTGTACAAGGTTGGGCAATAGAGATATACAAAAAAATGTGTGTATGTATACAACCCCTCTATGGGAGGTCGCACCCCTAAAGAGGCTATTGTTCCCATAAGGGGCCACATTCACATTGGGAGTGGCAACATGGTTGGGGTTTGGGGAGGGGTTCATCCCCCTCCCACAACTCCATAATTTCTTATAATTTTTTTTTTTTTAAACTTTGTATTATAAATTTAATATATATATATATATATATATATATATATATTTGATGAATCACACACTTATACTAAGAGGGGAGGTGAATCGGTATAAATCAATCTTTTACCAATTTAAAATTTAAAAATCACAATGAAACAATTACAAAAATCCACACATAAGAAACACAGGATTCTATATGGAAACCCCTATGGGAGAAAACCACAGTAAAATATTGCTTGTATGAAATCTTACAAATTTTGTAGGCTCCAACCCACTAGAGACACCAATCTCCACCATTGATCACTAACCCAGCAAGAGACGCTAATCTCTTCTAATGAGAGGCACCAACCTCTCGATCTCCTCAATTAGGAGGCTCCAACCTCCAAATGAATATTGTGTTTTCTTTCTTAACTATTGTTGTGATATGTTTCACAATTTTCCTTAATTCCTTCACAAATTTTTTTTATAAATTCCCTCATCAATCTGCTCAAAATTCTTCATAAAATTGCTCACAAATTTGATGAAAATCTAAACCAAAATATCTAAAAGATCTACTTAATTCTTCAAAAACTTTTGTGTATTAATCTTCCATGATCTTTCTTTTAAATCTGCTCCAATATACTTCAGATCTGCTAATGTATAGAAAGATATTTGTTAATTTCTTGCATTCAAAACTCTTCACACACTCCTCTTTATATCTTCTTGATAGGGGGAAATTTTTCATGATGAGACATACCACTTTCCAAGGGAGACAACTCCACATATATATGCAACTCTTCAAACAAAACATGGGTGCTTGGAATGGGACAAATTTTATATATATATATATATATATATATATATATATATATATATATATATATATATATATATATATATATATATATATATATATATATATATATATATATATATATATTTCCAAGGTTAGGTGCCTTTATGAGGGGAGTAAGAGGGAAGGCTTACCTCCAAAAATCAGAGGTAAAGGATAACCCTTACCCCTGAAACTCAAAGCATTCGATACTTAGTTGAATTCAAAGAGAACCATTGGAGAAAGGGAGAAGGCTTACCTCTGAAAATCAAAGGTAGAGGAGAAGGTTTACCTTCTACAAAGGAGAAGGTAAAAGAGGAAGACCGAAAGCCCACCAGAAGTAAAATTTATGAGGTCGAAGGGAAGCCTTACCTCTTACCTCTAAAGGTAAGAGGTAAGATGCAAGAGCGAAGGGCGAAGGCAAATAGAAGAAAGGGAAAGGGTGGAAGAGGCAAGAAGGAAGGCCGACCCCCGAAGTCCGACAAGCCAAGACTTAAACAAGTCTTGAAAACCTTAATCAAGCTTCGGTGGTTGGAGGTAAGACTTGAGGCTTACCTTTAGGGATTGGTAGAGGGTAAAGGATAAGGCCAAAGGCCAAAAGACTTAGAGGAAAGATGGGAAAGGAGGAGTGATGGAGAAGGCATGAAGGAAGTGAGTAAGAGACAGCCCGAAAACTTGAAATTCTGGGACTTATCAAAATTTAGGAAACTTCAAGGAGAAAACATGCAAGATGGCCCATGGGGGATCTCTCAAATTGGTTTTCAATAATGGGACATCAAAGGGGGGCATGAAATTTCAACATTAATGGTGACTTCTGTGGGATGATTGCCTACTAATCATGGGATCCAGAGGCCCTATTGGTCCATTGGGCATGGAGTCATGAAGGTAAAACTTATAGTTGGGCCTCCTCAGGGAAAAATAAAACATGTGCAATTGCACTGGGAGAAAAGCATGAAAGCTAAGAGCATGCATTCCCTTAAGGAGAATGCAAGGTGTGCAAATGCACTTCATGGAAAGCAAGATATTTACAATATATACACAAACTAAAAAAAAGAAAAGAATGGAAGCTTGCCTTTTTCAAAGATGAATCTTTTCAAGGAGTTGATCTCTCTCAAACCATAGTTGAAGACCTCACCCACCTGCAACCACTAAAAATTGTTGCTAACTTGCATGTAATTGCACAAAACGCTTGCAAGGTGAAGGATCGCTTCACTATAATTTTTTCCATTACAAGGGAACCATATGATGCAAGTGTTAAACACATCTAACACTGGTGTCTCAACTGAACATACAGCACTAGAGGTGAACCTTTTTGAAGATAGGCCAGCATCCAAGAACAAACATTTTGCAAAGAGAAGAGAACTCACTTCACAAAAGGATAGGCCAATGTCACCATCTCTAACCTCCTCGATGCATGAGCTAAAACAAAAAGAGAATGTTTCCAGCTCACATGGTGATGCAAAATATGCCAAAACTGATTTTGATCTACATAAGGAAACGCTTCCTCATGCACCTCAAATGAGAAACTTTGAAGCTCAGGCATACAAACAAATTGAGCAACTGGAGCATCACTCTCCAAACAAATGTGTGGTTGCTCAATAACTACAAAATCATTTGCATCAAGATGCACACTTCATCAACACAAAACTCATATTTTTGAAACACTTTGGGTGGAGAACTGAATTCTTCAAGTTGTCTCTATGTTTTAATTTCCTCTTGGAAACTAGCTACAACAAAATCAGACTCATGGCATGTAATGATTGTCACGTTCTTTGTTGTTTCCTTACTCTTATATTGCTTCCCACAAATCTCCTCTTTTGGGGAGGATGATTTGATTTTTGAACCTGAACAAAAGGTTTCTATAATATCCCAAAAGAGGTCCTCCACCTCAAAATTTCAGACCTCAATAGATTGGGAATCTTCATCCACTATAACAGGGGCTAAACACATCTACTTTTGTTGCTCCAAAACCATGGATTTGTTCTCATCCACCAAGCTAAGACCAAGTTGTTCAAAGGCTTCAACTGATGTAGGCATATGTGATATATCCTCCTCATCTTCAACAAAACAAGGAAGGACATCAAAAGAGAGGACTGATTCCTCTACTGTATCAATTTTCTCTACCTTTTTAGTGTCTTGTTGTTGCAACACTATTTCATCTTCATTTTTTTCTTGCAACAAACCAAGACACTAATTATTTTGAGCACATGAAGGCTCTAGAAAAATAGCCTCCTCAAGAATAGGTTCTTGTGAGGAACGAAGGCTCACAAAACTTAGGATCTCCAACATAGTAGATCCGCTTGATGGCACAAGAGGTTGAATGGGAGTTTCAAGGGGCTGATTAGAATTCTTGAAACTAATTTTTTTTTTGTACTTGCAAACCTCTTGCACAATAGGTTGTTTTGAAACAAAAGGAGTTCTTATAGAAGTTTCAAGAGGCTTTCTAGGTTTCTTGAAACTTACAAATTTATGATTTCTTACCTCCTGCTTAGCAGGTTGTTCTGGAAATGGCGGAGGTGCTTATTTGAAACTAGGCACACAAGGGGTTATCTAAGTCTAGGGAATTTTTGCTAGAGCAAGGGAAAGTCTGATTTTCTCTTGTATAGTAGTAGCATCTCTTGTTGTACACTCTTCTTGTTGCCTTCTTTGAGCCTCCAACTTATGCTCATATCTCCACCGAGCTTCTTTATTTTGCTGTTGTGAATAATGAGCTTGATGGACAAACTCATCATGTTGTGGGAAACAAAAATGCTACCCTTGATAGGCTTGATTTTCCCACTCTTCCTGCTATAGATCAAGCTCTTTTTGTCTCTTAATCGCATCAATTTGTCTATTGAAATCAAGCAAAATTCTTATGATTTAACTTGCACTTAAATTATAAAAATTTTGGGGTTGAGTAGGAGAGAAACAAGGCTGATTTGCAAAATGATGTCTCTTGGTGTTGCTAATAAGAATATGTAGGTGTCCAAGAAGACTGAGCAGGGTAGGGTGGGTGGTATGCATTTTGAGAAGGTTGAGAAGCCACGATAGCAGGGTTCTGTGGAATGAAATGGGAGGTATAACTAGCCTAATATGGTTGATTGGGAGGTGCAAAGACAATACTATCATGAAATGGTGGAGTGTACATGTGGTTTCCATTATAACTAGACATTTTTAAGCATGGGAAACATAGGAAACACTTAGAAAATCACAAAATAAGAGCAGAGGACTACCAAACCACATATTTTGGGTACATACCAAAAGAGTCACCCAAATTGAGTTGCAAAGTCGCCAGGTGCTTGAAGAACGCCTCCAAAGGTTGAAACATTGAAGAAGGAACCACTTCCTCAACGGCATGAAATGAAACTAGGCTGCTTGAACCAGCTGATTTTGAATGGATTCGCCATGGTGTTTGATGATATGCCTCAAAAGGAAAAATGCATTGAAGAAAACACCAAATTCTTCAACAAAAAGAAGTCCCACCGAGCGTGCCAAAAATTGTTGTCACATGAAATTGCACCCTGTTAAGCACGAAGCTCAACATTCCAATGACACAATGGAAATGACCTCAAGGTGTGGGACCTTTGCATGTATGAGGTTGAATCTTCGGAGAAGGTCAGCTTCCTTTTTCAATCCCAGTGCAATGTGTTGGTCCAACCCAACACATGAAAACCTACAACTAATAGCTCACAAGGAAAACGAGAGAAGAACATGAAAGGGAAAATAGAGGTGATACACCAAGATGGAAAGGTTGTTTCTTCTTGACTTAGACTGCACAATACATCATTGAAGAGGGGAAAGGGGACTTTCACAACTCTCTATTTGGTTGATTTTAGAGGCAAACATGGAGGTTAGGGTTTGACAAAGCGCTGGAAGGAAAGAGAATTTCTCAACATAGCAGTTGCAAACAATTTTAATGCAAACATGTATACATAAAGATGCAAACAAACACTCAGATATGCAAGGTAATAAACTTACTCAAACACAAAAGAGATGAGAAGAGGAAAAATTGATCCATTCCATTGATGTAGAGGCAAAAGTCCAATCTTTACAATAATAAGGATGCAAAAATGCAATTCTACCAAAGAAAAACCCTAGAGGAGCCAGAAAAAGAACCCTAAAAATGGAATACATTTTTTTCCTTTATAGATCAAGCATAACTAAGAAATGCAAACCAAACCCTAACCCTAACCAAGGTTAGCAATGAAGCCTATGCATGCAAGATATGAGCCATCCGTGAAAATCTCGACTAGGGCATAGATCTGCCAAGAAGTCAACAAAGAGAAATAAATGGGCATGGGCACCCATGAAATCCACTTGCAGAAGGCATGGAATGCATTTAATTCCATCCTTAAAGCTCAAGGATCAGATATGGCCGCTCAAAATTCAAATCGAGCCTCAAAAATGCCGCCCAGAGAATAGATCAAAATGCTAGAAGGTTGGGGTGTCAGGCCCAAAAAAACACCTTTACAAGCCTTTAAAAAAATGGTTTGGACCCCTAAAAATAGCACATGTCTGACGTTAGCAATCGGACAGTCGAGCATCAGAAGTTGAGCATCGGCATTACCGCTTACCTCATGCTGGGAAGAAGGGAGGAGGAAGGAACCACGAAGTGGAAAGGAAATGTCAAGGGTAAGAGGGAAGGCTTACCTCCGAAAATTAGAGTTAAAGGAGAATCCTTACCCCTGAAACTCAAAGCATTCAACACTTAGTAAAATTTAGAGAGAACCATCAGGGAAAGGGTGAAGGCTTACCTCCAAAAATTAGAGGTAAAGGAGAAGGTTTACCTTCTACAAAGGAGAAGGTAAAAGAGGAAGACCACAAACCCACCAAAAGTAAACTTTCAGAGGTTGAAGGGAAGCCTTACCTCTTACCTCCAAAGGTAAGAGGTAATATACAAGAGCGAAGGCTGAAGGCCGAAGGCCAATAGAAGAAAGGGAAAATATGGAAGAGGCAAGAGGGAAGGCCGACCCCCGAAGTCGACAAGCCAAGACTTAAACAAGTCTTGAAAACCTTAATTGAGCTTCGGTGGTCAAAGGTAAGGCTTGAGGCTTACCTTTAGGGACTGGTAGAGGGTAAGGGGTAAGGCCGAAGGCCGAAGGCTAAAAGACTTAGAGGGAAAGGAGGAGTGATGGAGAAGGCATGAAGGAAACAAGTAAGAGATAGCTCGAAAACCCGAAATTCTAGGTCTTGGCAAAATTTAGGAAAATTCAAGGAGAAAACATGTAGGATGGCCCATAGGGGATCTCTCAGATTGGTTATCAATGATGGGACATCAAAGGGGGGCATGAAATGCCAACAGGCTAATCCTATACATCAATGATGTTCATATTTTTATGATATGGTTAACTGACTAATTCTATCCAATTAATGGTTGTTGTGATTTCTCTGTGATAACCAGATTTATTATGTATGTGTTGATCAATATGTTCAATTATGATGGATTATTGCTTATTTATTATTACTTAGTATTGTTATGTAAAATAGATGGATTGTATTATGTGTTAGGGGTTGTTGAGATGATTGTTTAATTAATATTATATATATAATTATTATTAGGTGATTTCATAATATGGATATGTGAGTAGGTGTTGAAATTTTAATGTTACTGGTAGTAGTATCAATTATAGGATGGATTTCAATAAACTATTGCCAAAAGTTGTGATTTAGTGATGGTTTGTAGTATGATTGATTATTATTTGATTTTATTAGGTGATATGTAAGTAGAAGTTGTAGGAGTAATAATTATATGTTTTTATTTGTGTAGGTTAATGGATTTAATTTTTCTAGATGATTATTACTCTAGAAATATTATTATACATATGAAAGTTGTTGGAGTTATTATCATTCATGCATTGTACTGACACTTTTCGGTTGAGTAGACAAGTGAATTTGACCAATGTTGATTTGGGTCACATAGCTACTTCCATTTTCTTACCCTTGTGAATTTTTGATCTTGTCATGTAAGGAGAATAAGGTCATTTATTTTATGCATCGTGTGGTTGTGTGTATATGTGAGAGTATTTTATTAATCTTTTGAGTTATCATTTATTATGATTATTTATTTTATGATTTATAAAGTTGTTATGTGGTTTAAACTATGTTTTATTGTTTAAAAACTTTCCTAGGTGATAGGCTTATAGGTTAGGGATCATTTTATCTTTAAAACCCCTTAAATAATGTTTAGAACCCACTCTTTAGATCCACTTTTGAAAAGTGGCGAAAATTGAGTTGGTTGGGTAGTTAGGTGGTTAGGTAAAAGTAGTTTCTTTTTCTCCTTTTATTTATTCTTTCCCCTTGAGAGGAGAAGGGGATTTTTCCTTTTGGATTGTTCTTAAGTTCTTGTTGGTTTCCATTTAGAATAAAATTCTAGAGGGGGGGGAAAGAAATAAGGGTAGACTAAGGAAAGATGGAGGTGAGGGCTTTGAGGGTCTTCTTCAACTTGGATAGCAAATCTCCATGGTAGAGACTAAACCCCTTTGTTGATCTTTGTTTTGTTGCATGAAAGAATGTTAGGGATGTTTTTATTCATGTGAAATAGATAGTGTATCTTTATGTCTTTTATTGTGAATTTGTGTTGACTTAATTCATGAGTACCCTCCTTGTCAAAAATCAAACGTAGGAGACCTTTTATGTGTAGAGTGAAGGAATAATAGGATGTAAATTGGAAATGGATGTAATGTGCCTACTTGGTAATGTGGGTCTTCTTATGGTGTATATTTGTTTGAGAACTATGTGTAAAATATTACATGGAAGAGATATATGACCCTAGCTCATGGGTGGATTGAATCCTATGATTGGGTGGAGAGCTATTGGCCATGTGTTTTTTTGTTGATTTCTCTTTTTAGGTTGCATGATGAAGTTAGAAACAAATTGGGAAGATTTGTCAAAATTTGAATTTCAAAGTGGAATTAGGGAGATCTATGTTTTATTGAGTAAACTTATGCAAATTTTGTTGTTGTGTATATGGATAGGGATAATATGGAATTTTTTTAACAAGAAAAGATATTTGTTATATCACTAGTTACTTGAAAAGAAAGGAACATAGGGGCATGTCATTATAGGGTATTATTATCGTAGTAAATGAAAATTGAGAATGATGCATTAAATAAGTAAGAAAAAAGAAAGGAAATTGAGTTAGTCCATTCAATTTTGCTTTCATATGTTTATAGGAAATAAAATTATTAATTTGTTCTTTAAAGCGAAAGAACTATTGAAATATTGTAATTCACAATGCATTGTGAGGGAGATACATATAATATTCTTGTTAAAATAAAATAAAAAAATTATGTTTTGGTAACTAACTCTATGTTTTATATATATATATATATATATATATATATATATATATATATATATATATATATATATATATATATCGGTAAGATGAGAACCTCACTATCTCATCCAAATTCCTTGCAGTTTTGCATGAAAGTATAAATTTGTATTATACATACCTTTTTGTATGTGACATTATAAATGAGTTCATCTATCATGCGTGAATTCTCACAAGTGACCTAAAGAGTCAATAATTAAATTTATTTATCTTATCTATCATGTGACCTAGACAATATGTTCATCTCGTCACTCATGCCTACTCGCATGGGACCTGAACGATATGTCCATCTTTTCATGACATATGTGAAATATGCGCTATCATGAAGTAACTGACACTTGCAACTTATTTAATGCTTCCTAGCACAATATCTAGGCAAATGTCCTTTTACTCATGAAGTGACTCTAGCTCTGGCCAAAGCATTTTATTCTTTATTTACACTCTTAGGATAACCTGGGAACCACTTAGCACCTTTCCAACACATGCCTTGTTTTTAAGAAGTAATAATCATGTTCATCTTATCATACTTTATTTCTTGTACCTGAACATATTTGTATAGTTTCATGGCATTTATTGTAAATAGCCAAATCGTAGTTTTTTCGGGTTCACTATCAATTGGGATATCATACCAAGCATTTCATAAATAATAGAATCAACATTATAACCCTTTTAACAAGTGTATCAAGAATAACTTGTCACTAGTCTAGTGTAATTAAATTTTCAAATCCACAACATCACCATGAAATACCATGGACATTACAAGTAGGAGCATCAAAATTTATTAACAAATGGCCTCATCTAATGCACATGACACATTCTTTGGTAAAGATACCTCAATGATAGTATCCATAGAGGCATCTTGAGAATACCAATCAATAGTGTGCAACCATATGCAAATACACACAGGTCATATCATTCCATGATTTCCCTAATCCCATAGGAAGTGACTTATCACATATGTGTAGTGACTACCCCAACATATATACACAAAATGAGTAGCTCCACAATTCATCATACATAGATAAGGTGACTAATTCATACACATCACATATTCATAATGACAAATTAATATGTACATCACAAGTACAATCATGATTGGATCATATGCATATCATCATACAATGGTGACAAGGTCATGTTTACTTTTGTTGGAAATATGTGTCTCAATCCCACAGGCTGAAACCTCTATTGGAGCCAAGTCGGTGTGACATATTCTATGTCTAGCCGACGAGCAGGTTTCTAGCCTTATGTTTTGTACAGGTCACTGTGACCTTGCTTCAGTCTCACCGAAGGAGCCTATCGCTATGACATTTCGTTCGAGATAACCTCTCACCGCCCATGGAGATCTCTGGCCGACAGGCCTTTCTATCGTATATCAGGGAGAGTCTTGGATGTTCGCTATGAGCTCTCAGCGATATGGATGTTTCACCGACAGTGTTTTATGTTGAAGCCTTCAGGGAAAGTCTTGGGTGCTCAATAAGAAGTCTTACCGATAGGAATGTCTCACCGACAGTATTCACTCGGGGTTAACCCAAAGGTCTCAGGGAGAAGTCTCAGCAAGAATGGAATGTCATGCCGACAGGGATACAACTGTAGTCATCGGAGTAGCTCAAGGCGATCGATATGAAGTCTTGGTGACTCGTGGGTTCTTGCCGATAGTAGTATGGCTTCTGAGTAACATAAGAGATCTCGGTGAAACCACTTGGCGGCAATTGAATGTCTTAGTGATAGATGGATGTCGATGGAAATGCTAATGGCTCAGTATGACTTAGGACCTCGGTATAAGGTCTTGGTGAAAGCGATGAGTCTCGTCGATTGGTGGATGCACTAGGATTAACATGAAGTATTCGTTGTGATGTCTTGGCGATAGCAGTATGTCTTGCCAACTGTTGGATGCTTCGGTGTAACTTAAGAAGTCTCGGTGTAACCTCTTGGCTAGCGGTAAGTCTTGCCTATAGAAATGTTGAAGTCGATGCAATGGTTGTAAGCTCGGTGGAACCCCTTGCCGATGGAAAACTCTTGGCGATATCGGGGAGACACGGTCAGTGTCTCATCGACATGCCAACATAGACTGAAGTTTTTTGACCGAGTGAAGACCATCCTATGTGGCGTCGCATGGACCAATCAGAGAAGCCGAATGGGAACCGTTGGAAGACAGTTCGTTGTGGCAGTTCTGAGAGGAAGCTCGACAGACAAGGGCGACATGGTTATACTCAGTGATCGCAGATTGTGATGGGTTGGATTGTTCGAAGGATCGACGGATTGCTGTGTGGTTATATAATCAGAGTGATTTATATTTTGTAAAGATTGTAACTTGAAGGTTCATGTACAAGTTTGATCATTATGAAAGCTGCTGAAATCTGATATCAGAAAGATAAGTTAGAACTCTGTATGTAATTTTTGTTACTGTAATACAAAGTGACTTCTCTTGGTGTGGTGGGTTTTTCTCCCGTAAGGGTTTTCCCACGTAAATTATGGTGTCCATATGTGTGTGTCAAATACTCTGTTTCTGTTATCTCTTTCATGTGCATCTTAATTGGATTGTAATTGTAATTTTAAAAGGTATCTCTGCATTCTTCCCTGAGGTTTTGACGTTAGGAGAGTTGTTTCCACATCTAATTTTCCTTACAAGTGGTATCAGAGCCTAGCCAGTTGTGTTATCCTTGTGGGTACATTGGGTTTTTTGAGTCAATTTCTGTTCAATGGGAGTCTTGTAGAAGTTTTTCAATTTCTAATTACAGATTGAGATGGCAAGCACGTCAGGAAAGATTGAAATAGAGAAGTTCAATGGCAGCAATTTTGAGTTGTGGAAACTCAAAATGGAGGATCTTTTAGTGGATCGTGATCTGTGGCTTGTTGTGTCTGGAACTAAACCTACAGGAATGAAGCAAGAAGATTGGGACCTTGTAGATAGAAAGTCTAAGGGGTTGATAAGGCTCTGTTTGGCAGACTCCGTTCTTCTCAATGTGCATGAAGAGAAGACTGCATCCTTGTGGAAGAGACTGGCATCTATTTATCAGGAGAAGTCCTTGGTGAATAAACTGTTCCTAAGGAAGAAGTTGTACTCTTTGAGAATGCAGGAAGGAGGGTCTATTGCTAATCATTTGAACGCATTTAACATGTTGATTGCACAGTTAAATTATGTTGGTGTAAAGACTGATGAAGAGGATCGTTGTATGTTGATATTGTGTTCTTTGCCAGATTCATGGGATCACCTGGTGATGGCTATTAGGAGTACAACATCCAGTTTCAAGATGGAGGATGTTGTTGCTTCTTTGTTATCAGAAGAGATGAGAAGGAAATCTTCTGAGATGGCGAAGGAGGCCCTTGTTGTTAGAGGAAGGTCGAAAGAGAAAGGCAAGAAGAAGGACAAGAAGTCCAAATCGAAATCAGAGGGGAGATCAAAGTCTCCTGGCAAGAAGTCCAAGGTGAAGTGTTGGAACTGTGGGCAACTTGGTCATGTTCGAAAGGATTGTAAAGAGGAGAAGAAGAAGAAGAAGAAGAAGAAGTATTCTTCCGACAATGATTCTTCTCACAGTGATGGAGACGCCTTCATTGCAGCCTTGGCTACATAGGCATCAGATGATGTCTGGCTGATTGATTCTGGAGCATCTTTCCACATGACATCTCATAGAGACTAGTTCACAAAGTATGAAGAATACGATGGTGGAAAGGTGTACTGGCAAGTGATTCAATCCTTTAGAGATTAAGCGGTCGTGGGAAATAGTCAAACCACCCCCGATGGCAGCAAGAAAGGGAACCTGGCCAATGTAATGCTATACTCAGGTTCCGCTTTGAAACTTACTTCGTAAGTATTAAATGATATCGAGTGCAAGTCAATGCCTCGAAATGGCTGCAAGATGACTAGAGACTCTATGGTGCTAGCAAGAGGTGCTCATGTTAGTACCTTGTATAAGCTTGATGAACATGTTGTGCAAAGCAATAGTGTCTCTACAAATTCATAGAAAGCTACTCATGGAGGAAAAGAGGAAAATGTTCCTAATTGTGTAAACTCTATGGAAGTTAAAATTTCAAGAGAAAAGACTATGCTCGCGGCATCATAGGCTAGGCCACATTGGAGAGAAAGGTTTAAAAACCTTGAAGAACAAAAACCTGGTTGAGGGGCTTGAAGATTGTAACCTTGAATTTGAATTATGTGAACACTGTATATATGGAAAGCAGCACCGTGTTTCTTTTTATTCTAGTCCTCATAAATCTTTTGGTTTGCTAGATTATATTCATTCTGATGAATTTGGTCCAGTGAATGTTCCTTCTTTGTCTAAGTCAAGGTACTATGTATCGTTTATTGATGATTATTTGAGAAGAACATTTGTTTATTTTTTGAAAAGTAAATCAGAAGTATTCAGTCGGATTAAAGAATTTAAGAACCTTATAGAAAATCAGACTGGAAGAAAAATAAAATGCTTAAGGACTGATAATGGTGGTGAATTTTGTTATGATGATTTCGAGAGGTATTGTAAAGACCATGGGATTAAAAGACATAAGACTACACCTTATACTCCACAACAAAATGGAGTTGTAGAAAGGTTGAATAGGATAGTGATGGAGAGAGCACGAAGTATGCTGAGTAGTGCTGGCTTGGAGGAGAAGTTCTAGGTTGAGGCTGTTGCTACTGCATGTTACTTGATTAATCGTTCTCCAAATTCTGCTCTTGTTGAGAAAACACCTTTGGAAGCGTGGTCTGGTAAGAAGCCCTCTTTAAAACATATTCATTTTTTTGGTTGTGAGGCATATGCTCATGTGTCGTATGAGAAAAGATCTAAGTTTGAGAATAAGGCTGTCAAATGTATTTTTATTGGCTATAGTGTTGGCATAAAAGGATACAAGCTTTGGAATCCTGATACAGAGAAGTTGTATACACAGAAGTGTAATCTTTCATGAGTGAAGCCTTCTACCTTGGATATGCAGTCAGAGACAAAGCAGAAAACAATAAGTATGTAGTTGGAATTCCTCCTACACCAGATAAAGAGGAATTGAAAATTCAAAATGTACCTGAAATTGAGGAGAGCTCAAGCAGTTCTGAAAGTTCTGAAGAAGAAGAAGAACCTCAGCCTCAGCAAGTGAGGAGGTCAACCTGTGAAAGAAAACAACCTGATAGGTATGGATTCTCTTTGATAGATTCTACTTGTGCCTATGCTTTGATTTCTAGCACTGATGAGCCTAGGACTGTAAAAGAGGCATTTAAAATGTATGATTCAGACTCTTGGTTGGAAGCCATGAATGAAGAAATGGCATCATTAGAAAAGAATGAAACTTGGAGTTTGGTGCCCTTGCCTAAAGGCAGAAAATTTGTTGGCTGCAAATGGGTATTTAAAAAGAAGATTGGTTTGGATGGCAGTGTGGAAAAGTACAAGGCAAGATTGGTTGCGAAGGGTTATTCCCAGGTAGAGGGAATTGATTATGGGGAGATTTTTTCTCTTATAGCTAAGCTGACATCTATCAGATTTCTTTTGTCACTTGCAACGGCGTATGACTTAGAGGTCGAACAAATGGATGTGAAGACAACATTTTTTCATGGTGATCTTGAAGAAGAAATCTATATGTCCCAGCCTGAGCACTTTGTTGAAAAAGGTAAAGAAAAACTGGTTTACAAGTTAAAGAAGTCTCTGTATGGGTTAAAGCAGTCACCTAGAATGTGGTACCAGAAATTTGATACTTTTGTATTGTCTTTGGGATTTGTGAGATCAAAATCTAATCATTGTGTCTATTATAAAGCTAAAAGTGATCAAGTTCTTATTATTTCTCTCGATGTTGATGATATGTTGTTCATAGGCAATATAAGCTAATGATTTTTTATCTTAAGTCTTAGTTGTCTGCTAAGTTTGAAATGAAAGATCTTGGTGCAGCAAGGTATATTCTGGGGATGGAGATAACCAGGGACAGGAATAGTAGAAAACTTTGGCTCAGTCAGAGTAAGTATATCAAGACTGTTCTAGAGAGATTTTGCATGAATGATAGTTGTTCCACTCTTGCAGGAACTAAGCTATATAAGTTGAAGATTGTCCAAAATCTCCTACTGAGATGGAGGATATGACTAGTGCCCTATGCTGCTGGCGGCCTTATGTATGCAATGGTTTGTATATGGCTAGACATTGCCCAAGCAATGGGAGTACTTAGCGGTTTATGGCTAATCCTAGAAGGACACATTGGGATGTTGTGAAAAGAGTTTTCGATATTTGAAGGGCACTTCAGATTTTGCTTTGTGTTACCATGGGAACTTGGTTGAATCACAAAGGACTCCTCAGATCGAGGCTATGTGATTTTGATTGGGCAGAGACATTGATAAGCAGGAGGTCCACCGTGGATATACTTTCATGTTGAATGGTGGTGCAAGTGAGTTGGATGAGTAAGCGTAGGCTATAGTCGCTTTGTCCACTACTGCAGGTTGAATACATGCCAACTACACATGCTTGTAAAGAAGCAGTTTGGTTGAAACATTTGTGTTCTAAAATTTGTTTTGATGCAGGGCAAATAACTATTTTTTGTGATAGTCAGAGTGCAATTTGTCTGGCAAAGAATCCTACTTTCCATGCCAAGATGAAAAATATAGATGTACAGTACCACTTTGTACGAGATATGATGGGGGATGGAAAGGTCAGTTTGGAAAAAGTTGATACTCTAGAGAATGTTGCAGATGCATTGACGAAGCTAGTGAGTACAGACAAGTTCAGGTGGTGTGCCAATTCAATGGGCCTCAGTGCCCATGATTTTTAGTAAGTTTTGTTGTGCTTTGGAGGTGCTTGTGTGATCTTCGTCAAGTGGGAGATTGTTGGAAATATGTGTTTCAATCCCATAGGCTAAAACCTCTATTGGAGCCAAGTCGGTGTGACATATTCTATGTCTGCCCGACGAGCAGATTTCTAGCCTTATGTTTTGTACAAGTTGTTGTGACCTTGCTTCAGTCTCACCGAAGGAGCCTATCGCTGTGACATTTCGTTCGGGATAACTTCTCACCGCCCATGGAGATCTTTAGCCGACAGGCCATTCTATCGTATATTGGGGAGAGTCTTGGATGTTCGCTATGAGCTCTCAGCAATATGGATGTTTCGCCGACAGTGTTTTATGTTGAAGCCTTCGAGGAAGTCTTGGGTGTTCGGTAAGAATTCTTACCAATAGGAATGTCTCACCGACAGTATTCACTCGGGGTTAACCCAAAGGTCTTGGGGAGAAGTCTCTGCGAGAATGGAATGTCACGCCGATGGGGATACAACTGTAGTCATTGGAGTAGCTCAAGGCGATCAATATGAAGTCTTGGCGACTCGTGGGGTCTTGCCGATAGTAGTATGGCTTTTGAGTAACATAAGAGATCTCGGTGAAACCTCTTGGTGATAGTTGAATGTCTTAGCAATAGATGGATGTCGATGGAAATGCTAATGGCTCAATATGACTTAGGACCTCGGTATAAGGTCTTGGCAAAAGTGATGAGTCTCGTCGATTGGTGGATGCACTAGGATTAACATGAAGTATTTGATGTGATGTCTTGGCGATAGCAGTATGTTTTGTCGACTGTTGGATGCTTCGGTGTAACTTAAGAAGTCTCGGTGTAACCTCTTGGCAAGCAGTAAGTCTTGTCGATAGAAATGTTGAAGTCAATGCAACGGTTGTAAGCTCGGTGGAACCTCTTGCCGATGGAAAACTCTTGGCGATATCGGGGAGACACGGTCAGTGTCTCACCGACATGCCAACACAAACTGAAGTTTTTTGACCGAGTGAAGACCATCCTATGTGGCGTCATGTGGACCAATCAGAGAAGTCGAATGGGAACCGTTGGAAGACAGTTCATTGTGGCAGTTCTGAGAGGAAGCTCGACAGACAGGGGCAACATGGTTATACTCAGTGATCACAGATTGTGATGGGTTGGATTGTTCGAAGGATTGACGGATTGTTGTGTGGTTGTATAATCAGAGTGATTTCTATTCTATAAAGATTGTAACTTGAAGGTTCCTGTACAAGCTTGATCATTGTGAAAGCTGCTGAAATCTGACATCAGAAAGATAAGTCAGAACTCTGTATGTAATTTTTGTTACTGTAATACAAAGTGACTTCTCTTGGTGTGGTGGGTTTTTCTCCCGTAAGGGTTTTCCCACGTAAATTATGGTGTCCATATGTGTGTGTCAAATACTCTGTTTCTGTTATCTCTTTCATGTGCATCTTAATTGGACTGTAATTGTAATTTTAAAAGGTATCTCAGAATTCTTCCCTGAGGTTTTGACGTTAGGAGAGTTGTTTCTGCATCTAATTTTTCTTACAACTTTCACATTACAACAAGGGTAGCTCAATCATACATCATAAATAACCAATGCGATAAATTCACACTATATATTACAAGTTCACATAAGGAATGATAAGTAAAGTGGAAATGAATGCAATCTATTGTATGCTTCAACCCACTACCTAGTTCGCAATCACATAAGCCTACTAAGGAAACAATTGAGTATCACATACTACTTGATTCCATCACTAGCAATTACAATACACACAACCCTAGGCATTTCATGCAGATACTTAGGAAGGTGTTAGTGTAAAACACATTCGATTACACAAGTTCCTACCACTTCATGCTCTCAAGATATAACCTATCTCAAATAATCTAAGATCCCTTTCAAACACATACTACTAATTTTTTATGACATGCAATCTTGAAAATCTATTCATGTGCATTCATAACAAGAGTAAGTCAGTCAAGCTCATAATTTTGAACACATGAAAGACTTTATTTGTAATAATTTTGGATTACAAAGATCATGTTCTCAAAATTTCCCTCCTTACTAGGTGGGCTATTCATTATCAAACAGAGCACACTCTTCTAGGTCCTCGTCAAAGTCTATTGCAACCTCCTTCGAAGAGGGAGGATGTGCGCGCAGGCACTCCTTTTCCTCTTTAGTAAGAATGGGTGCTTTGGGTCCACACCCCAAAGGCCAATCTTGAATTGCCAAAGGTTTCTTAGATTTAGCATTATGCTTAGACTCTTCAGTTTTCTTGTCCTTCTCTAACTTGAGTCGAGTAAGAGTGTGTGCCAAAGTCTCATTGTTGGGAATCTCGGGGTGGACCTCTAATGATGGGTTCTCTTCCACAGTTTTCTTCTGAGTAGCCCTTTTGGTCTTCCCCTTTCTTTCCCCTAACTTTGACCTTCCCATAAATGCATTCAATTTAGGTTTATTAAGCTCAAATTGAAGCAAGGGTCAACTAACCCTAGCTTAGAAGCTCTCTTCCTTGCAGTCCATCAGACAACTAAGCAACCAAGGACACCCATTGCTGACATTTTGAGCATCACATAGTGTAAGTGCAAATTCCCTCATAACATAAGGTTTAATCAGATGATAACCATGATAGTGAACTTAGCGTATGTGGAAGTTAGCATTAAAACATCAAAGTATGACCACAATAATTTACCTACATCAAGCTTATGAGAAGCCATAATCATGAAATACATCAATATTAAAGTATGTGTTGTTCAGGTATAACAATATTCAATCATCACAAGTTTAAAGTATTTCTAACATGCACTCACATCATAGGTTATTTTCTTTCATACACAGTCTAGTAATAATCATTCAAATCGATTTACTTCTAGATTACTAGATTCTAGTCATTGCTCATATTCCCCTTATTTGGTTCCCATACTAAACCATCTAGAACAACAAGATTCAAACTCATCTACGTATCTCCACAATTCTAGGGGTGTTTCCAAATTCTCAAAAGAAATGCAACTTTAACGTAGTAGACTCTAGGTCCTAGTGTTGAACCCAAAGCTCTGATACCATATGTAACAACATAACCTAACATGCAACAAGTACCAAATATATTGTTCACCTACCAACAAAAAATTATTGCACAATTGCACAATCATAATGAATAAAAAAAAGCTTCCATGGTTGCATTTATAAGAAGCGAAATTGTACTCATAATAAGGTAACAAGAACTAGTAGGTTTGCATATGATCATCCATCCTAGCAACTACCATATTCATAGTATTAGGGCATGATATCATAAAATTTATTAACTAAGATAAGAACCATGTAACCGGTAACAAAATAAAGTTAGATTCCAGATTTGAAATAAACAATTTAAGATGAACCTCCTTCATCCCTTCTCCTTAATCTTTTGGAACCAAGTTGATAACATAAGCAACCAATTTACCTATAATAGCCATGCCCTCTCAAAGATCCTTAAGATATCATATTGGAAATGAAAATACAAGTCATTTACTCATCTAAATAAATAAGACTCAAAATAATCAACTTAACATCATTTGCATTATCAAGACCTTACCATTTTCAACTTTAATTTGAAGTGGAAGAAGAGAGAGAGAGAGAGAGAGAGAGAGAGAGAGAGAGAGAGAGAGAGAGCATCACCAGAATTATTTATGCCCTGCCACAAAGCCATAGGCTTCCCTGTGCTACCCTAAGAAGGGAGCCCAACCCATCACGAAGAGTCTAGCAATTTGTGGCCAGTAAGTGTGAAATCTCTGCAACTATGGGATAATTGACACATGCAACCTATTAATGCCTCAAGAAATATCTAAGCATATGTCCTACCCACGTTGTGACCCAGCTTAATTCAAACAATCCTTTCCTTTTGAATTAACTACCCTGGCCAAGCATTTGTTTATTATTTGAACCCTCGAGTCTATCCTGGTAGACATTTGCACCTTTACACATGTTCAAATATTTATCACCTTTATGTATTATTTAGTCAAGCATTAGGGCTTATGCCTTGGCTACAATTTCAAACATAACTCCCTCTAACCCATTGGAGTATGCCCTTAGGATTCCTGAAGTAAAAACTAAAACTAGTACTATGTGTAGATCCACTCACAAATTAGCAAATACAGAAAACCATACTTCAACAAGGTACTTTGCAATGAGCATATGAACTTCAAATGTGGAGTTAGGGTCATTACACCCAAGAACCCATAACTGGAATTCACCAGCATAAAATGCAGTACTTTTCTCTTGATATTAAATCAATTTAGTTGTTGCAAAGTTCAATCTAGGCAAGAGCAGCAACTATTGAACAAATGGTTTACTCAACCATAGTACAGAACCTCAGAAAATATGCTTTATACAACTCAACATTTAAATAGCTACGTACAGTCTCTGGTCATAGGGTTGTAAATGAATAGCAAGGCTGATGAAGTACTTCCCAATGGTTGTTGTATACTAGTACAATAGTCACGTGGAAGTACCTTCATCATTATTTAATTGGCCCTTATATTCACAAAGCATTTGCAGACCTAGGGTTTTAGTTCAACCCAGTTTTGTTTGTAAGAAGGGTAATTCTATTCTTGCTCCCTTGTTAGTCAAATATGCAATTCCCAAACATCAAATACAATCCTCAAGCTGAGATGGATCTTGGATAAACTACCAAATGCCAAAATATTGACTGTGGCAACTGATCTGTAGCTGATAGTTTAAAAATTAGAAAACTATTAAGCTCAGATCTGATCTACAACAACCGAAAATCAGAATATTAATTAACCATGTTTCTTGTATTTATGCCACCAACAACATTGTAATATTCCAATTGACAAATAATATTTACTAGCTCTCAATATGACGTAACATACCCAACGATATTCCCAGCTTATGTAGTGGAACCCTCATTAAGGATGCATTCAATACTCATAATAGCAATATTAGACTTGTTTTATTCCCAAAAAGACTATAACACTCAAAATTTTGCTTTTTTTTTAAATGGACACAATCTGATTTTGAACTTACCAACAATTCAACTAATAAACTTTTCAATTGGAGACAGTCATTGACTCAGAAAATCTCCTTGTTCAAAGACCTAGATGCTTATTAGTTATTTGTCACTTAAATAGACATTTTTCAAGCAATTGTTTGGGGCTTGACAAATTATAGAAAATGATTTGACAAACATAAAGTTATAACCATGTTCTTTTTAGATTTAAATTGTTAGAAAAGGATGCACATTAACTTTTCACCAGTTCAAAGAGTCATGTCTCTATGTAGATTAAATTTTAGGTATCTAAACCAAAGTTTCGGGAATCACAGGATCAAAACAGATACACTCCTTGCTCAGCAAGGAGCGAAGCTGGAGAACCAAAAGAGTAAAGTTAAAATGTTCCATGATTTGTAAAATAATATAGTTTCATTCAAACTTACAAATTTGGATGGTAATATCATACAGCTCCATTAGTTGACCTTGAACCATTTTAATCTGGCCACTGTTATTGTGCAAACCAGCAGATAAGGCACACAAATTCCTAATTATTATTATCTACAAAGATCATTGTGTAATGTCCCCATTTTGGCAGCCTCTACCATTTCCTTCTATATTCTCCTCCAGAAACCCCTTGAATAGCAAGTCTAATCCTCCAATTTTGCAGTTCAGTGTTCAGATTTTTGAAGTTAACTTACTCATTTACTATTTTTAGTAAGTTCATGGCAGAAGCATCATCATCAACTTGGTTTAGTTTGGCATTTGTCAGTTTGCTATTTTTAGCAATTCATCAGTTGCAGCTTGGGCATTGTATTTGGTTATCTCCTTGGACTAAGTTTCAGACTTAGTCAATTTTCAGTTGTTATTTTTTTCTTTCAACCCATTTAATGCTTTATTGTTGCAATATGAAATGGATGCCTAAAGGGGAAGTTGAATGATATTTTAATATTTCTGAAATGCTTAGCATAATTTGAAGTGATTCAACTTCTTAAAACTTTGAATAGTCTCTTGTTGCTTCATTTTCCAATTGAAACTTATATATTGTTGTTGTTTGAAGAAGGTACCTTTTTAAAATTATTTTTGTCTTTCTTGCTTGGGTCCCACCATTACATTTATTAAGGAAATGAATATTGTTATTATTTATTTTTTAACACTATTTCTTTTCAGCTTGTGGGTCCCACCTCAAGCTTAATATTTTTGTTTGGGTTTTTTTTTGTTTTGTTTCCTTTTGTTTTGTATTATATATTTGCATTATAAGGAATATTCAAATATATTACTTCTTTTATATAAAAGTATATATTTATTTGATTTTATCCATAATTTATTATTTTATTATTATTTTTAATTATAAATTACTCATTATAAAATGAATATAAATATAAAATAGTGATTTTAAATTTTAAATCAAATTTTGGTCTCAAAAGCTATACACCTTATTTACCCTTCCCAATGCAATGCACGACCTGGAATTTGCACTACGTGCTTGTGTGTGCTACACTCACGCAAATTTCCCCTAGATGGCTAGACTCCCCTTCCCGATGATACTCTCCCTCTCTTCGGTGAGAGTGTGTAACTGCCCTGTAACACTCCAAACATCAGGAATAACATTAGCCCATTATAATAATAAAATTCAATCATATTGCCATGTATGAATTTATAGAAACTCACTCATAACACCATAATTAACCTAATTTGGTGTATCATTAAAATGGTTCGTTTTTAACAACTAACTGAAACTACTATTTTCATATACAGATGAAACACCATACAAGACGACATGATAGAAATTTAGGGCCAACCATAATGACAGTTAGGTTTCACATTTCATTGAACATCTATGTCAACATGTCAATACAAAATTTAGGGCCGAGTTTCATAATCAGCTAAACATCTACACCAAATTTAAGGTTAGGTCACAATTAGGGTTGTGAAATCCTTTCCCCCTAAGGTTTGTCATGTCTCGATGACTATTTGATACAAAAGTGATCAGTGCAATTTCTAGAACTCAAAATCAACTCTATTTTACATCATTAAAGGAGGAAAGAAAAATAAAATTCATGATTTGTACCTTTGCTTATCATAACTTTGTAACTTGATTAAGTAGCCTTGAATTTCTTGACAAATGCACTTAACATAGTCTTTAGGTCTAATCACCAATTGAACTTTTGTACAGGTGTTAGCTTACCACAAGGATTAAATGTCTCATGAAAATCTCAAGGAGTGGATCATTTTAACATTCAACAAGTTCATATGCAGTTAACTTACATTAAAACTTCAATTTCTTACTTTTAAATCATACAATAGAAGTATCGTTAAGATAGATCATAACTTGATCATAGAGAATACATGTACTCCCCAGTCGAAGTTATTTATAATTACCTTAGATAATATTACTCAATTACAACAAAAGAGTAAGCCACACATTAATATGATACCATATGTAACAACTTAACCTAAAATGCAACGAGTACCAAATATATTGTTCACCTACCAATGAAAAATTATTGCACAATTGCACAATCATAATGAATAAACAAAAAGCTTCCATGGTTGCATCTATAAGAAGCAAAATTGTACTCATAATAAGGTAACAAGAACTAGTAGGTTTGCATATGATCATCCATCCTAGCAACTACCATATTCATAGTATTAGGGCATGATATCACAAAATTTATTAACTAAGATAAGAACCATGTAACTAGTAACAAAATAAAGTTAGATTCCAAATTTGAAATAAACAATTTAAGACCAACCTCCTTCGTCTCTTCTCCTTAATATTTTGGAAGCAAGTTGATAACATAAGCAACCAATTTACCTATAACATCCATGCCCTCTCAAAGATCCTTAAGATATCATATTGGAAATGAAAATACAAGTCATTTACTCATCTAAATAAATAAGACACAAAATAATCAACTTAACATCATTTGCATTATCAAGAACTTACCATTTTCAACTTTAATTTGAAGTGGAAGAAGAGAGAGAGAGAGAGAGAGAGAGAGAGAGAGAGCATCACAGGAATGATTTTTTCCTTGCCACGAAGCCATAGGCTTCCCCGTGCTACCCTAAGAAGGGAGCCTGACCCATCATGAAGAGTCTAGCAATTCATGGCCAATAAGTGTGAAATCTCTGTAGCTATGGGATAACTGACACATGCAACCTATTAATGCCTCAAGCAATATCTAAGCATATGTCCTACCCACGTTGTGACCCAACTTAATTCAAACAATCCTTTCCTTTTGAATTAACTACCTTGGCCAAGCATTTATTTATTATTTGAACCCTCGGGTCTATCCTGGTAGACATTTGCACCTTTACACATGTTCAAATATTTATCACCTTTATGTATTATTTAGGTCAAGCATTAGGGCTTATGCCTTGGCTACAATTTCAAACATAACTCCCTCTAATGCATTGGAGTATGCCCTTAATATTCTTGAAGTAAAAACTAAAACTAGTACTATGTGTAGATCCACTCACAAATTAGCAAATACAGAAAACCATACTTCAACAAGGTACTTTGCAATGAGCATATGAACTTCAAATGTGGAGTTAAGGTCATTACACCCAAGAACCCATAACTGGAATTCACCAGCATTGAATACAACACTTTTCTCTTGATATTAAATCAATTTAGTTGTTGCAAATTTCAATCTGGGCAAGAGCAACAACTATTGAACAAATGGTTTACTCAACCATAGTACATAACCTCAGAAAATATGCTTTATACAACTCAACATTTAAATAGTTATGTACAGTCTCTGGTCATAGGGTTGTAAATGAACAGCAAGGCTGATGAAGTACTTCCCCATGGCTGTTGTATACTACTACAACAGTCACGTGGAAGTACCTTCATCATTAATTAATTGGCCCTTATATTCACAAAGCATTTGTAGACCCAGGGTTTTAGTTCAACCCAATTTTGTTTGTAAGAAGGGTAATTCTATTCTTGCTCCCTTGTTAGTCAAATATGCAATTCCCAAACATCAAATACAATCCTCAAGCTGAGATGGATCTTGGATAAACTACCAAATGCCAAAATATTGACTGTGGCAACTGATCTGTAGCTGATAGTTTAAAAATTAGAAAACTATTAAGCTCAGATCTGATCTACAACAACCGAAAATCAGAATATTAATTAACCATGTTTCTTGTATTTATGCCACCAACAACATTGTAATATTCCAATTGACAAATAATATTTACTAGCTCTCAATATGACGTAACATACCCAACGATATTCCCAGCTTATGTAGTGGAACCCTCATTAAGGATGCATTCAATACTCATAATAGCAATATTAGACTTGTTTTATTCCCAAAAAGACTATAACACTCAAAATTTTGCTTTTTTTTTAAATGGACACAATCTGATTTTGAACTTACCAACAATTCAACTAATAAACTTTTCAATTGGAGACAGTCATTGACTCAGAAAATCTCCTTGTTCAAAGACCTAGATGCTTATTAGTTATTTGTCACTTAAATAGACATTTTTCAAGCAATTGTTTGGGGCTTGACAAATTATAGAAAATGATTTGACAAACATAAAGTTATAACCATGTTCTTTTTAGATTTAAATTGTTAGAAAAGGATGCACATTAACTTTTCACCAGTTCAAAGAGTCATGTCTCTATGTAGATTAAATTTTAGGTATCTAAACCAAAGTTTCGGGAATCACAGGATCAAAACAGATACACTCCTTGCTCAGCAAGGAGCGAAGCTGGAGAACCAAAAGAGTAAAGTTAAAATGTTCCATGATTTGTAAAATAATATAGTTTCATTCAAACTTACAAATTTGGATGGTAATATCATACAGCTCCATTAGTTGACCTTGAACCATTTTAATCTGGCCACTGTTATTGTGCAAACCAGCAGATAAGGCACACAAATTCCTAATTATTATTATCTACAAAGATCATTGCTACATCCCTACAATAAGCAGCCTCTACCATTTCCTTCTATATTCTCCTCCAAAACCCCTTGAATAGTAATCCTCCTTACTTTGATTTAGAACCTCTCTTACTGCCTTCCATGTTACGTGGAGATAGGGCAATTTTCAATTTTCTAGTTGTTATTTTTTTCTTAACCCTTTTGCCTACAGCTGACAGCTAGTTGTTAAAACTTGCTTGTTGGCTCCTTTTATCTTTGTTGTTTTGGAGAACACATGGGCCAACGTACCATTTTAAGGTACCTTTTTAAAATTATTTTTGTCTTTCTTGCTTGGGTCCCACCATTACATTTATTAAGGAAATGAATATTGTTATTATTTATTTTTTAACACTATTTCTTTTCAGCTTGTGGGTCCCACCTCAAGCTTAATATTTTTGTTTGTTTTTTTTTTGTTTTTATTTTCCTTTTGTTTTTATATATATATATATATATTGAAAACTATAAGTATTTATTTTATATTATATAAAATATTAAAAAAAATCTCCTTTTTGTTGGGGGTGGGGGGCTAACCATGGGTGGGTCGTTTCCCATTGAGTCGCAGTCCCTTGAGGGGTTGTGACCCCATGGGGGGTGCAACCCATGGGGAAGGCCCTGCCTTTCCCCCCTTCACACAGGAAAACATACATATACACACATTATAATCTTCAGTCTGTCATAATAGATCAAAATGAGAAAATGAATATTGTAGACAATAGAATTTGAAACCGTTTAAATTTGGAAATTAACTTAGAAACTTAATCCAATCATTTTGAAAACTCTAAAAAAAATAAAGTGAGAAGGAATCAAAATTTAAAGAGAAATCCAAGTGGTTGAAAGTAGTTTTTAGTTAAGAATTACATGGTTGCTTATAAACTATTTGGAATCCACCATAAATCTAAATGTCCAAATTAAACTTCAATGTGATACCATTTAAATCTTTGAGTGTTGAGAATTTTGATTGACCCCAAAATCTTATTTTTGAATTGAACACTATTCAATTATGGTATTTCTTCAATTAATAGTTTGGATATATTAAAAAGAATACATTTAGTTAGTTAATTGTTAAGAATAAATAACTCTATTATTAAATATTAGGAATCTATCAAATCATGATTACTTTCTAATTAAAAGAATAATTACAAGTTGTATATATATATATATATATATATATATATATATATATATATATATATATATATATATATATATATATATATATATATATACATTAAATTAGGGAGAGTTCAAGTATAATACAACTAAAAATGAAATAATAAATGAAATTCCTACCCATAAATTGTAAGACCCAAATTCGAATATTTCATCAAATTAAAACTTAGAAGAACAAACAAAGGTGTTATATATATATATATATATATATATATATATATATATATATAAGGGTCTTGTTATTCAACAATGTTAGTTAATAATTATAAAGTTTTGTTAATTCGTAAATGTTTTAAAGATTATTTAACAAAAATATTTTTTAAAATTGTTAATTGTAAATATTTCACGATTTCCGATATAACAAATAAATTGTATATAGGAAACTCATTTTTATGGAAAAAATTAGAAAAGAACTTAAATTTGAAAATGTTGAAAGATTTAATTGTCACACTAATATAATGTGAAAATTTAACTTTAAAGTTATGAAGAAAATTAAATATAAGTTGACAAATAAAATTAAATATGATACCTTAGAAGTTAGAATTCTAGATACTATTACAATCTACTAAAGTAAGGTAAATTTTCATGAATGTATAGGCTATATAGATTTGATAAAATCATTAATTTGTGTATTATGATATGGTTATCCCAACTTAAATATTAAAGATTGAAAAATCAAATAGCTTAGGAAGAAAAAAAAATTAAATTCTTCTCACACAAGTTTGTTTAGTGTAAACTTGTCTTTCTTCTAGAATCGAATTTGTTTTCATTTAATTTACTATCGATAGCAACATTTCTTTTAATTTAGTATTTAATTGTTCTAGTTTCCTTTGATCAAATTTTGTAACTAATTATCGATATTACAGTGGTTCTATTCCTAATAACTATATACTTCATGATAAATTTTGAGATTTAGATGGTGAAACAATTAAAGCTAACAATCAATTTATTTCTTTATAGAAATTTGTTATAATTTATTGGAGGTAAATGAATCTTAACAATTACTATTTGAAATGCTAACATAGAAACTTTTGCCACTTTACCTAACCTATTAGTGTTCAATTTACTTTTACTATCCTAGCTAAATATAAGTTTATTGGTAATGAAAATTTGTGGTTAAAACATGTAAACACAAAATGTTAATTGAATTAGTTGAATACTTAAATCTTTCAATCCTCATATAGGTTATTCCTTAGTGGTCATTAGATGAAAGGAAGAGCATATCCCTAGTAGTGTTTTTAGACTTCATATCCAAGTGACAATGTCATTATGAAGAAGCACTATAATATGTTATACTTACATTTGTATTATTTCCCCTTCGTGAATGGTTTTATGTGCTTAGGTTGGAAATGAAATCATTTGGGAATTGAGTGTGTTTGAGTTGTCTATTACAAATGGTTTTGTTTTATGCTTCACGAAAGAAAATTTTGAGGAATGTGGTTTTGTTTAGGTGTGTAAAATTTGGGCAATGACATTTGGTATTAGAGCCAAGTTCCAACACTAGGAAATTTGGGGTTGTGCTTTCGTATAGGGTCCTAATTGATTAAAGTGTTGGGTAGTATGTAAGCCCCTATAGAATGGTTAAGGGAAAAAGTGAAAAGATGGGAATAAATAGTTGTGTATGCTTTTGTTCTATGTGGGGAATAGTAAACTTAATCTTGATTAAAGAATCAAAAGCTATTTTAATAGCTTAGAGTAAAATTTTAATTATAAGTTTACTATAAGTGATTTAGTCCCAATCTTGCAAAACAGAAAGTTTGAGATCTAGAATGTTGAGAGAAAATATTACCTTGTTTCATTAAAAACCTATGTAATTTAAAATAATATGTAATTTAAAATAATGTTTTAAGGTAGGTTGTTCCATTACTCTCTTTTGATATGGAACATTGTTGATTTTTTTGTCAAGCATAGATCGAAGAATTGCTATTAGTTTAAATTATTTTATTCTTCATGTTATGTGTGAAATCCTTTTGTCCTATGCAAGGAGCCTTCTGGAATTATGTGACCATTACTTCCTTTTTTATTTTGAATTCATGTCAAAAATTAAAAGATCACCTTTTTCCATAGGATGATAGAGCCCACCTTGAGGGATATTAGTATCCATAACCTTAGGTTGAGAACATCTTATGTTGAGTATATTAACTCTAGTATATCCTATTCTAATGTCTCCCTTGGTATGGATCTTTGATTGATTATAAGTTATTGATAGAAATATTCTAAAATGTACGTAGTATTAATTAGAGCCATTTTGAGAATATTAGTAAATTCATTTATATGTACTTGATTTTAAATTTTAGGAAATACTAGTCTTGTTGCATGGGAAATTTCGTTCTTTAGATTAGTTAACAAACCATAAGTTGCTTAAGTATAATTAAGTTACCTATGTTCATCAAGTTAAATTTCTTGCTTCATAATGGAGATAGATGCTAGACCTTACTCTCTATCTTTCTAATATAGGTCCTTAATTATTGAAAAAAATGAAAAACGAAGGTTCATAGATGCTTTATCTTGGGAAATTATTAATCAATTGTTACAATTAAGAGGGTCATTCTATTTGGGTGTTTTTCTTAGTTAGACATTTCAAATTTAATACATCTAGTAAATTAACTATAAGGTTAATTGGTTAATTATTAAGGATATTGCATTCTCTAGATGTTTCATAGCATTTGATTATTGTTGATGAGCTTGAAATATGCTCATAATTTGAATATTATGATGTATTTTTAATACCCTTACTCTTATTGTTGATGGTTGTTTTAACTCTTTGATTAAAGGATTTTTATCTAAAATTGGGTAGTATCATGTAACAACACATTCCTATATTCCTACAGCTTAACATCTCTATGTGTCTATATTAATTGCCCTGTTTGACCTCCCGAATGACTGATATAATGCATGTGGTTTTTGGATAATGAAATGGATTTAATATGTGATTAATGAATGTGTATCGTGTTATTTTCCACGTGTGCTTTCTTTCGCTTATGTCGCCATGTGCATCGCAGGTTGTTGAAGGAAGCATGAACGAGTCAAAGCACAGCAAATCTTGACCCTACAGTAAAGTCCATTTCTAGCACGGCATCGAGGAAGTTGTTCCAGCAAAGACTCTCTGACCGGGTCATTGGAAGGAAATCTAAATGATCATTAATCTAGGAAGAGTGGAATACTAAATTCTCTTTGAATCGTGTTGAACAAATATGCCTTCATTTATGAGAAGTTTGTTCCTCGGTTTCAGGATGCATTTATGTCCATGTCTTTCTCTGTTAGAGTTAGGTAGTTAGTTGCTTTTCTAATATAAATAAGTGTTCCTCTTGCATGAGTGAGCAACATAGTGTGTTAAAGTTAGTATTATAATGAGAAACAGTGTTTTGTGTTAGTTTTCTTACAAGCAAAACAATCAATGTATATGATTCCAAGTTTATGAATAAAAGTTGATGAAGTTTTGAGTTCTATTCTTGCATAAATTGGTTGATGCTTGCTAAGGGGGGCCACTTAGTGAGTATCCGTAGTTAGTTATTTATCTCCTGTTGATTATAAGTTAGATTTCATTCTTGAAGGTTTCAACGCAAACTCAGTCTTATATTGTTCCTGCAACATCGGGAATCCATCCCAGTGTTTGTTCTTGCAGCATAAGGCCAGTTCATAGTTCGTTTCTTAGTAATAGTTGTCATGATTTATGCTTTGATTAATTTATGCTTAAGTTAAGAATACTTTACATTACATTCCTGCAGCATAAGTAGAATTCCTTCCAAGCATTTATTTCTAGTAAATTATGACTAAAATTGGTTTTTAGTGCACATATAGTGCCACTCCATTTCAAGTATGCGTTCCTTGGTTTGACAATGTAAATGAACGACCATAAGAAGATGTTAGTCACCTACTAGAATTTCCAATTCCCAGGTTAGGATTTTCCATGACTTTTATATCCTTTTGTGGAATCGACCATTTTTGGCGTCGTTGTCGGTGATGGTGTCAAGCTAAGAACCTGGCATAGTCATTGTTAGCAGTAGTTTAGTGTGTTTATTCAAGCATTTTCAAATTCCTTAAATTTACGGTTAATTCTATTGCATGCATAGAAGAGACACTCTGGAAAGATTCCTCCCTAACCTTCCATTCATTGATAACAATTTTGAACCAGCTTATAATCTATTTGAGGGAGGAGACCAAGATATCAATCCATTTGCTGAAAACCTACTTATTGAATTGCTATTTGCCCCAGCTAACGAAGAACCTCAAGAAAAATCTATTTGCTTTGATACTCCATCAAGCAAATATGGCATGTAACCCACCTAATCAACCTCATGCTTTTGAATTCCCCATCATTGCTCAGCAAGATAATGATAACCTTAAAAATATTCCTTCTTCATTACTTCCCAAGTTCTATGGACTAGTTACAGAGGACCTAGACACTTTCTTGTTTGACTTTGACATCCTCTATCGCAGCTATGATTACACTTCAGATGCTCACAGGCTGAAGTTGTTTCCTACTACTTTGAAGGAGGGAGCTCTTAGATGGTTTATGAGTTTGGGAAGGGATGTTGTTGATAGTTGGGAAGCTATGCAAACAAAATTTCTTGAGAAATACAAGGAATATTGTAAGAGTGGTAGTAAGGGTGATGATATATTCAGAAATCAACAAAAGGAGGATGAAAGTCTGGAAGGTATATCTCAAGATTCTTGTTTTCCCTAAAAAAGAATTCAGACCATACTCTCAATGAAGAATCTCATAAACTACTTTTTCTAAGGGGAATCAGTGACACCTGTATAGATGCCCTGAATCTGATGGGAGGAGGAGATATAATCCAAGTGCCTTGGGATGATATCAAGAACATATGTCGGAACTACTTTTGAGCAATTGTTAAGAAGGGTAGAGGTCATCAAGCCACAGTGGGAAAGTCTTCTACTAATGGAGTTTCATGGATGGAGATCACACATTTGTTGTCTAATTTCAAGTAGGATATCATAAACAACATGGCTACACAGTTGGATACTATGCAAGCTTGGAAGAAACATGAGGAAGCTGAAGCAATCTTGGCTGAGTTCTATCCACATTGCAGACAGAAGAAACGTGACTGCAGATGTAAGATGGTGGCTAACCTAGAGGCTAAGCAATTACCTACTGATTTTAAGATAGTAAAGGGTGATGATGACCAAGTATTATTCATTGCACAAAGGCGACCATGGGCTCAAAGATAAGGTATGCCTCAAGACCATTTGACTTTTGGTAATCCTTATTCTAATTACAATAACCAATGGAAACCTACATATGGCCTATCACCACCTTGGAATACTTCTCAATCACACTGGCCTAACTATCAGAGTCCTCAATGGAAATCTCCTCAAGGAGGTTGACAGCAGCCACAAGGACAATGGACTCCACCCCAAGGTAATTGGCAGCAGAATCCTTAATGGAGAGGTTCTCAGCAATGGCAGAACTAATCCCCTGGATCCCTGTAGCTTCAGCAGCCACAACCTCCGGCCCTCATGCCACCTCCTGCAGCACCTGTAGCAAATACTGGCCCTCCAAAACAAACGCCTATGCCTACTCAACCATTGCCAAATCTTAATAATAAGCAACAGCAGCAACAACAGCCTATGTATTTTGTAGAAGCCAATAAGTATCCAGCTTATGCCCTAAATATTAATGATATCCATCTCAGGTTTGGAACCACTCTACCTACTCCACAATCGCCTGTAATTACAGAGATTCTAGACTCTGCCTCTGAACAGCCTACTAATCTTGCAGAACATATATCTGTATTAGATACTGTCTCTAAGGAGCCTGTCCTATAGCATCAGGCCAAACTTCCTTTTCTTTAGACATTGCAAATTACTACATCCAAGTCTATGGAAGAGCCTACCTTTGATATTTTGGATCAGCTAAAGAATGTACACATTCAAATTCCCCTTTTTCAAGCCATTAAAGATGTCCCAATCTATGGAAAAGCCATTAAGGAGGCTTGTTTAAATAAACCAGGAAGAAAGAAAAAGGATCCCCAAACTATCCATGTTTTAGGACAGTTGGCAGTTATTATGTTAGGGAAGGTAGTCATTCCAAAATATACTGACCCTGGGAGTCCTGTGGTAAAAATAAATATTAATGATCAGATAGTAAAGAATGTTTTGATTGACCTTGGTGCAGCCATCAATGTAATGACCAAGCATATTGTGGAGTATTTGAATATCCTAACCATTCAGTCTACACCTACCGTCTTGCAGCTTGCTGATAGTTCCACAGTAACACTTGATGGAGTGGTAGAAGATGTCATTGTCATCCTTGAGTCTTGAGAATATCCAGCAGATTTCACCATATTGTCCACTAAGGCAACTTTGGGAGGATATCCTATCATCCTAGGTAGACCATGGTTAGCCATAGTTGATGCTTTTATAGGATGTCATTCAGGAGACATGACAATTTCTGATGGTCAGTCAAGAAATAAATTGGCTTTATACCCACCTGCCCAGCCTCAGCCAGACTTGTCTCAACCAATTTGGTCAGATTTAGGAGAGGAAACTGAAGAAGTCAATTCATTGGCTCAGCTAATGATGCTGAAAACTAATTTGTTTTCCCAGCTTCAGAGTGAGGATGGCCTGATTTTACACATTTTGTAGTCCAACTCTGATCTGAGTAGCCCATCTGTTCCAGATAGCTATCTTCAGTAGTGTTTCCTGCAGCAACTGAATCTTGAGAGCCTACCACCTAAATTTCCTACAGTTTATCACAATTTGCTTCCACTTGAAATACAGACACCACCTTTATCAACAGCCTCCATGAATGATCTTACCAAGCAAGTAGAAGTGTCTCCAGGCCACTGTCTGAACATCAATAATAAGTTGCTTCAATCTCAACAAACTACCCTAGTCACAATGCTACAAGATCAACACAGAGATTTTGCATGGGACTATGGGGATATGAAGGGAATAGATCCTCAACTCTGTACTCATAGGATCTACATTAAGGAAGATTGTTCACCTATTAGGCAGCCTCAAAGAAGGATAAACCCAGCACTCAGGGAAATAGTTAAAAAAGAGCTCCAAAAATTGCTTGATGTTGGTTTTATCTACCCCATTTCAGACAGTCAATGGGTATTTCCATTGGTGATTTTTCCTAAAAAAGGTGGAAAATGGAGAGTTTGTGTAGACTACCAAATTAGAATTGCCCCTGAGGATCAAGACAAAACAACTTTTACTAGTCCATGGGGCACTTTTTCCTACTGTCTTACCTTTTGGCCTGTGTAATGCACCTGCAACATTTCAAAGGGCAGTGATCAGTATTTTTGCTAAAATTTCTCATGATTATATTGAGATCTACATGGATGACTTCACCACTTATAGAGTTACTTATGAAGAAACATTAGCAAATTTGGAGAAAGTGTTGAAAAGATGTAAGGAGCAAAATTTGTCTTTGAATAGTGAGAAGTGCTTATGATGATGCAAGAGGGAATTTTTTTAGGCCATCATATCTCTCAAGCAGGAATTCAAGTTGATCCTGCAAAAATAGAAGTCATTCTAACTTTGCAAACACCTATGAAACAAAAAGATGTTAGAAGCTTTCTAGGACATGATGGATATTATAGAAGATTTATCAAAGATTTTAGGAAAATAGCCAGTCCATTATATGCCTTATTGACTAAGGATTTTGAATTTAACTGGACTGAGGCTTGTGACAAATCTTTCCTGTAGCTTAAGAACTTACTTACTCATGCACCTGTTCTTCAAGGACCGAAGTGGAGTCTACCCTTTCATATACACACAAATGCTTATGATTATTCCATAGGGGCAGTTTTAGGACAGAAAGAGAATTCCATAGAGCATGCCATATATTTTATTAGCAAAAGCCTTCAAGGCCCTGAATTAAACTATATTGTCACAAAGAAAGAATTGTTAGCAGTTGTGTATGCCTTGAACAAGTTTCAACATTATGTCACTAGTTACCAAATATTTTTCCATATAGATCATGCCGCAATAAGGTACCTCATGAATAAGCCTGCCATATCAGGCAGATTAGCAAGATGGCTCCTATTGTTGCAAGAATTTGATATCGCAGTTATTGATAAGCCAGGTCGAGCTAATGTGGTGGCTGATTTCTTGTCAAGACTTCAAACAACTACACCTGCCACTCCTGAGGTAATGGATGATAGTTTTCCCGATGAACATCTGTTTTCTATTGCTGCTCAAACTCCATGGTATGTAGATATTACAAATTATTTAGCAGCCAATAAGATTCCAGCCTACTTCTCACCAAAGGAAAGTAAATTGTTGGTAGAGAAAAGTTTTAACTTTTCATGGATTGCAGACTATTTCTTTTACACAGGACCTGACCAAGTCATGAGAAGGTGTGTTAGGGAAGATGAGACCTATGACATTTTGCATTCTTGTCATGATGAGCCATGTGGTGGGCACTTTGCAGCCAAGAGAACATCTATGAAATTTCTTGCTATAGGATACTATTGGCCCACACTACACAAAGATGTTGCAGCCTACACTAGAAAATGTGACAGATGTCAACGCATGGGGAGACCAACAAGGTTTGATGAAATTCCCTTGTATCCTCAAGTGATAGTCAGTCCTTTTGACAAGTGGGACATGGATTTTGTTGGGCATATTGATCCTCCATCCAATGGGAAATCATACATTTTGGTTTGCACTGATTATATAACCAAGTGGGTGGAAGTGAAAGCAATGACACGTGCCCGTGACAATAAAGTTGTTGAGTTCCTATATGAGCAGATTTTTACTTGGTTTGGAGTCCCAACGGAACTTGTTACTGATCAAGGAGCTCAGTTTACATCAAACTTAATCATTGCATTGATGAATGATTACAAGATCAGGCACAAAAATTCTAGCCCCTATCACCCTCAAGCCAATGGTCAGGCAAAGGTTACCAACAGAGAAATTGAGGCAATCCTTACTAAGACAGTCCAATTACACAAGAAGGATTGGATCAATCGCCTTCCTGAAGCAGTCTAGGCCTATAGGACAACATGGAAAACAACTACAGGGTTCACTCCTTTTGAGTTACTCTATAGCAAAACTGCCATGTTGCCAATAGAGTTTGAGCATAAGACCTTAAGGACTGCTCTCCAGCTTAACATTGATATTTCAAAAGCCCAAAAGGAACGCCTCCTATAGCTGAATGCATTGGATGAGATAAGGAAAGATGCCCTACAGCATACTGAAGCTATCCAACAGCAAAGAAAAAAATGGCATGACCACCATATCAGAACTAAGCAATTCTCTACCGGTGATTGGGCGCTACTCTATGACTCCAAGTACAAGGAAAATCAAGGAAAAATCACCACAAGATGGTTTGGTCCTTATGAAATAGAAAATATGTTTGATAATGGTTCAGTTCAGTTAGCTACAATAGATCTTGTCTGATTCAAGCTACTGGTTAATGGACACCGTCTTAGGTTGTATCATAAGCCAGCGTCCAAAGAAGAATTTATGAAGCAATTTGTTTCAAATGTGGCCACTGATCTTCCTGCAGCAAAAGGCTTCGGCCTTTCTCCTGCAACGTCTCTTTAAAATTCTATGTTGCATGCCCATAATAAAGGTTTCCTTTTTAAGGAAGCCACTTTCTCCATTTTTCATTCATCACCACCATTCATTTCTTCTTCCACGTCATCCATCCATGTCATCCATCCTGTCGTATCGCCCTCATTTATGGTTTCAATTTCAGTCGTCATTTTATGCTGAGTTGTAATCTTTCCCAGCATGTACGAGCACTTATTACAAGGTACACGATATCTTTTATTGTCACATCGTTTATTTATCTAATTTATTCATTAATTGTTATGTACATATCAGTCATCATTGCCTATTCTTCGCCTATCCTTTCGCACATGTGTGGACACATGCCAAATTTTTAGTAGGGGGCGGGGATAATCCATTTCAACTTTTTCTTATGCCACTGTCACAACTATTAAGACATTTTTATTTTCTTGTACTTACCAAGTACGACTGTGTGCTTTCATCCTAAACAACAATTAACTGCTTGATTTGAGTAGTTTTTAACAATCATTTCATGCAATTATCCTTTGGGTCATTCTTGGAAAAGTAAAGAAAAGTGACAGTAGGGTAGAAAGAAGCAGGGCAGAAGAAGTTTTTTGAATTTTCAGAAGAAGTTTGAGTTTCAGGAATCTCAGCAAGGATAATTTGTGAATATGGGTGGCCAGTTAGTAAGACATGAGCCTGTAGCTCATAAACCCTTGATGCAAAATCCTCAAGCGGTTCAGGCATTCAGCAATTGTAGTTGGTTGAATTATTTTCTAAGGATAGATTCCTATAATGAGGAAGTTGCAGGTGATTTTTTGAGAACTCTTTCAGAGGGAGAAGCTACAGTGTGGGGTTTGACAGTAGTCATTACAGAAGAGCGGATTGCAAAAGTAACTGGGCTTCCGGCGGTAGGAGAAATTTTTTCTTCATGGAAAGATGTTGTCTCTATTAGGGCAGAATTCACAATACCAACAGATGGACCCTTGGAGGTTTCCAAACAAGGATGCAAACGGGTGTCACTGCCTCCTCCATACTCGGAATATGCCACCTTCGTAATCAGGTACTTGACTTGTGAGGGACGTTTTTCCTATTTGCATTCCTATCATTTTAAACTATTGAGTCATATGAGGTATGGTTTAGCTGTCAATGTTCCAATTTTTTTGTTAAACCTTTTGAAACATTGTGCCCACGAAACCTAGAGGGGTAGGGACAACTCTATTGCCCATCATGCCCTCATTAAATTTTTGATCGAGCGTTCCCTGAGGGATGTATCACCCCTTTCTTGGCAAGAATTTGTTGCCCAAAATGGTCTACAACCTCCAAAGCCTCCTAAAACACTCCCTGCATAGCACAAGAAAAAGAAAAAGATAGTAGAATCTAAAAGTATTGAAGCAAAGCAAGAATCATCTGCTCCTGCAGCCTCCACACCATAGCCCTCTACCCAAGTACAAACCAGGTCTGGTGGTAGAAAAGAAAAAGGGAAAACGAAGGTAGGAGAGTCATCTAGGGCAGAACAAACCCCATAATCTGACCCTTATGTTCAAAAGCGAAAACATTCTACTCCACTCTTTCCTGCAGCATCTTCCCCTGTAGCAGTTTCTCCTGTAGCAACACTTGTTGCCACTGCAGTTTCACTATCATCTTCTCCTGCTGAGTCTGAATCCTCTATGCAGGTTAGAAAGAGCAAAGCCATGAAAGTGTCTCCTGCAGCTATTACTTTAGAAACATTTCCAAAAAGAGTTTCATCAAGGAAACAGCGTAAAGTTACCTCAACCTTCGTTCAACCTAAAATTATAGTAATTCCTAAGGAATCTAAAGAATTTAGTCATGATGTTTCTCATAATGTATCTGAGAATGTTCCACAAATTCCATATGTTATTCCTGGGGAAGTTCAAACTGAGATAGTGGAAGTTGAGGAAGCACAACATGGTAGTGGTAATGAAAGGGGGATGCCAAGTCTTGATGACTTGGCTGAAGTAGTTAGGCAAGTTTCAGAAGAAACACAATCTCCTCCTGAGCAGCAACAGAAGTCCATTCTGCAGCAAGAGGAAGAATAGCTTGAACAATCTGAAGTGTCCAATGAAACCCCATTACCCCCTGAAACTTGTCGAGCATTGGTTGTTTATAAAAGGGAAATTGAAAGACAAAAATAGGATATTCAAGAAATGAAAGAGAAAATGGATGAAATGGTGAAGATGACTAGTAAAATTATGGAATGTAGACCACCACCTAGGATATATGCTATGTGCCTTAAAGAGCAATTTCTTTGGTTCCAATTGATGAGAATTTCAAGAAATTTAGACCTTGTCATTCACACAAGTAAGGAATTTTATGATGCATATCAAGTAGCACCCAGTTGGCTGAAAAATTCTTTATGTGAGTTTTATTTTCATGGTTTTCTAATTCCCTCTAAGACAGAGTGGAATCCGCTTCCCTACATTGGTGACATTCATTTGAGCTCACTCATGTCTTGGGTGGCCTATGAAACTAACTATGGAAGACAATTAGAGGCTTATGAAGAGGCTGAAAGGAATGAACCTATTCCACTGCAACCTGAAAGCTCAGCTCCCCACACAATTATGAGAACTTGTCTTACTATTGTGTATGGATTCAATGATCAGACAGAAAGAATGAAAATATTTGATATCAGGAAGTAAGTGTATGATGAGTTCAAAGACCAAACATATTTGTTTTGGAAGCTTTCATCTTCCAGAATTGAAACAAGATGGGAAAAACTGACTGTTGGTCTGAGGAAATCTGAGCCTCATAGCCCTCTGAACTTTAAGGCAGCCATCAAAAGGACAGAGAAGTATATGCAGCTTGGTCTCCAAAGAAGGTTTGAGTTATGGTTACCATTAACATTTTGACCTCCAATTTTGATGTGGCCACTTTACCCTTATTGGGCTACAAATGTTAATGAGGATGCAGAAACCCGCAGGTATGAGAGATGGCAAAGTTTCAGAGGTTTCTACTACAAATTCAAAACTTCATTACAGGGCCATACTACTCCTACTGATTTCAGAGAAACAACTAGAAAGCTTAATGTTGGAGGACCATCATTAGGATAAGTAGGGGGCAAATTATGAGCTCGAAATATGCTCATAATTTGAATATTATGATGTATTTTTAATACCCTTACTCTTATTGCTGATGGTTGTTTTAACTCTTTGATTAAAGGATTTTTATCTAAAATCGAGTAGTATCCTGTAGCAACACATTTCTATATTCCTGCAGCTTAACATCTCTGTGTCTGTATTAATTGCCCTATTTGACCTCCTGAATGACTGATATAATGCATGTGGTTTTTGGATAATGAAATGGATTTAATATGTGATTAATGAATGTGTATCGTGTTATTTTCCATGTGTGCTTTCTTTAGCTTTTGTCGCCATGTGCATCATAGGTTTTTGAAGGAAGCATGAATGAGTCAAAGCGCAGCAGATCTTGGCCCTACAGTAAAGTCCATTTCCAGCACGGCATTGAGGAAGTTGTTCCAGCAAAGACTCTCTGACCGGGTCATTGGGAGGAAATCTAAATGATCATTAATCTAGGAAGAGTGGAATACTAAATTCTCTCTGAATCGTGTTGAACAAATATGCCTTCATTTATGAGAAGTATGTTCCTCGGTTTCAGGATGCATTTATGTCCACGTCTTTCTCTGTTAGAGTTAGGTAGTTAGTTGTTTTTCTAATATAAATAAGTGTTCCTCCTACGTGAGTGAGCAACAGAGTGTGTTAAAGTTAGTATTATAATGAAAACAGTGTTTTGTGTTAGTTTTCTTACAAGCAGAACAATCAATGTATATGATTCCAAGTTTATGAATAAAAGCTGATGAAGTTTTGAGTTCAATTCTTGCATAAACTGGTTGATGCTTGCTAAGGGGGCCCACTTAGTGAGTATCTGTAGTTAGTTAGTTATCTCCTGTTGATTATAAGTTAGATTTCATTTTTGAAGGTTTCAACGCAAACTCAGTCTTATATTGTTCCTGCAGCATCGGGAATCCATCCATGTGTTTGTTCCTGCAGCATAAGGCCAGTTCATAGTTTGTTTCTTAGTAATAGTTGTCATGATTTATGCTTTGATTAAGTTATGCTTAAGTTAAGAAGACTTTACATTACATTCCTACAGCATAAGTAGAATTCCTTCCAAGCATTTATTTCTGGTAAATTGTGACTGAAACTGGTTTTTAGTGCACATACAGTGCCGCTCCATTTCAAGTATATGTTCCCTGGTTTGACAATGTAAATGAACAACCATAAGAAGATGTTAGTCACCTGCTGGAATGTCCAATTCCCAAGTTAGGATTTTCCATGACTTTTATAACGTTTTGTGGAATCGACCAATTGTCACAAATTAATTATGAAAGCTATCTAGTTGAGTGGTTGATTTTTAGACAAGAGTAACCATTTGTTATGAATTGAACTCAATATTATTCATATGATTGATTGCATTTGTAATCTATAAGTGTTGATTGTTTGAAAATGAAAATTTTAGTTATCATTGAAACTCCTGATTTCCTTTACTTGTTTATAGTATCCTTGATAGTAACTTGAAGTTAAAGAGTTGATCAGTCTAAAAGATTAGATGTTTTCAAAATGGAGACTAGTATTGCTAAATGAAATGCAAAACATTATAGTAGTTATGATGTACTTATAAATTCAAGTAGAAATTTGAAAATTCAATTGTTTATGTTAAGAAACAAAACTTAGAATTGGGTATCAATAGCTTCATTTTTGTTTCTTTACAATTAAAAGTAACTCAATCAGACTATAAATGTTTCATGTATATTATTTTGGTAAACAAATTTTGTCTTAATTAAGGTGGTTTTGTACTTTTTAAATAGTATTGTCATAGAGGTTGGATAGAGTTGAGGAAGTACCTTATAATTTGTACTATTGCAAACTAGTGAATGTTGTGTTCAGGAATCAAGTTCGAGATATAGGGTATCCAACTTGGGTTAAGGGTGTGGTGAACATCTGGGATGATCTACCTGTGTATACCCTTGTGTTAATTATGTTTGATTTTAAGATAGAATGATTTGTCATTGTGTTTGGAAATCCCCTAGTGACGACCACTCCAATTGGAGAAGGCTATGCTAGTGTACTTGGGGTTGAGGGAGTCCCCCCGTTCATTGGAACATTGTGATAGTTCCTTGATGTTGTCCCTGTGCTAGCCAGAGGATCAATGTTAGAAGATTAGGTTCTCCCTTGGAACGTTGAGCTAGATCTACTCCCCCTTTGTAGGACCACATTTGTTGGTCCATAGCACAAGACCATTTCCCTTGATTTTGTATCCCATGGGTTGAGGATGGATCTTGTGCGCCAAAACTTCGGATAAGCTCTACTCAGGCTACAACTATTGGATTATCTAGAGGTATGGGTATTAGATGCAACTTCTTGAGATATCTTTATTTATCTATTTCGTGTAAAGGTAAAGGTTCAACAAACATGGAACATAAGCAGTGTTGGAACCAGAGTGAGAAGAATGAAATTTTTTAACTATATTATCAAGTATTTATAGAAAACAATATAAATTAACCAAGAAATTCAAGGCTTGTGACAGTGGAACATTACGATATACTTCGGCTACTGAATTTATAGATATTTTCATAGAGATATGTATTGGTGAATAGTGTTCTCTTGCTCGGGAGATTCAATGTACAGTTAACTTCTATTGTGGGATACTTCAAATATATATGATTTATGGCTAATTGATATGCATGTCCCGCGTTGTGTGGGACCATGCTTGGTTAAATTATGTGGATATTTTGTGGTTTGAGACCATCATATTATTATATACATAAGTGGTTTGAGACCACTATGATTTTTCCAGCTATTATATATATATGGTTTGAGACCACCATTCCCCTCCACCCCTTGAGTGGCTTAGAGAAGTCACATGGTGCATGTAATACACACAATTTTTGTGAGAATGAGTATTATTGTTAATTTATTGTTTGATATTTATTTATATTTTTAATTAACGCCAATAGTGTTGTATTTAAGATATTTAGCTTGTGTTGAATTTGCAATGGTCCTTTTTGCCTCAAGGACTCAATTTGATTTAAATGGTTTCATTTGGAGTTGAGATGTTTTCACTTATTACTTTGATTACTCCTTACTCCTCTTTTATGAGATTTTTATTGTAACTTTGAAATACTATTTTTACCTTCTTAAGTTTGAGGCTTCTTTAATTATTTTTCACTATTGGCATATGTGTCGTGATGTGAAATCTATAAACTGCTATATCTAGGAAGGATCCCTGGCAGGTCGTATGGGGGTGCAGATGTGATGGGGAATTCATACTATGAGGATGGGGATGTAAATTGGATCGGTATGAGATGGTCATAATCCATTCTCCCCTAGTTGTTGTGTGTGATTCATTGTGTACCTTCCTTCTTGGAGGCTAACCCCCTTATACAAACAAGGGAAAGGTACTAGGAAATGTATGGATGGGTCCTAAGAGAGGGCCTCAAGACCATCTTTCCTTATATTATCATGATATTATGGTTACTCAATGATGGCATAATGAATTTGCAGCTGCTTCAGATCACAATGATATGGAATTTGGCATCATTCCTCCTCATAAATCCCATTCCATGAACTGTGTGGTATTCCAGTGTTGTGTTGATGGTATGTGTGTTGCAAACTAATTTTTGTAATGTGAAATACTTGTGAATTAACAATAGAAATTGTCATATAATAAAAAAAGTGAGTGTTTTCTTAAAATGTAAATTAATTTGAGAATATGATAAACTTGTGAAATGTTAATTGAAATGAATCTAAAATATATAACGAGCACATGAGTAACATACGAAGCAATGTAGAATTGGCATCTATATCTATAACATTGTTTTGTAATGTGAATAAATCGTTCTTTTGGGTTGATAGTTAGTTATAAAGATTACCCTAACATGTTAGGGTACTTTGTAAAAGAAAATTTGTTGTTTGGAAAAAATTTCATAAAAGGGTTATTGTCAAGTGATCATGTTGGCTTCCCGAAGGAAGTCCAAGCCTAGGGCCCACATAGTGTAAGACCCCACCTTTTCGTGATCCTACTGAGTCTATGTGTTTTGATGGTTCTTGTCCAATGTTTTGTGTGCTTCTAAGTTAGATATTATACATGAGTTATGAATGAAGGTTGATCTTATACATCAATGATGTTCATATTTTTACTATATGGTTAACTGACTAATTCTGTCAGACTAATGGTTGTTGTGATTTCTTTGTGATAACCAGATGAGTTCCTTCATTTATTAGATAAGTATGTGTTGATCAAAATGTTCAGTTATGATGGATTGTTGTTTATTTATTACTAGTAGTATTGTTATGTATAATAGATGGATTGTATTATGTGCTAGGGGTTGTTGAGACATGTTTAATTAATATTATATGTAATTATTATTAAGTGATTTCATAATATGGATATGTGAGTAGGTTTTGACATTTTAATGTTACTAGTAGTAGTATAAATTATAGGATGGATTTCAATAAGTTATTCCCAGAAGTGGCGATTTCCTGATGGTATGTAGGATGATTGATTATTATTTGATTTTATTAGGTGATGTGTAAGTAGATGTAGGAGTGTTAATTATATGTTGTTACTCGTGTAGGTTATTGGATTTAATTTTTTTAGATGATTATTATTCTTGAAATATTATTTTACATATGAAAGTTGTTGCAGTTATTATCGTTCATGTATTGTACTAACACTTTTTGGTTGAGTAAACAGGTGAATTTGGCCAATGTTGATTGGGGTCACATAGCTACTTCCTTTTTCTTACCCTTGTGAATTTTTAATCTTGTCCTGTAAGGAGAATAAGGTCATTTGTTTTATGTGTCGGGTGGTTTTGTGTATATGCAAGAGTTTATTTTATCAATCTTTTGAGTTATCCTTTATTATGATTCTTTTTATCATTTATAGAGTTCTTATGTGGTTTAAATTATGTTTTATTGTTTAGAAACTTTCCTAGGTGATAGGCTTATAGGTTAGGGGTCATTTTATCTTATAAAACCCCTTAAATAATGTTTAGAACCCACTCTTTAGATCCACTTTTGAAAAGTGGCGAAAATTGAGTTGGTTGGGTAGTTAGGTGGTTAGGGGAAAGTAGTTGCTTTTTCTCCTTCTATTTATTCTTTCCCCTTGAGAAGAGAAGGGGATTTTTCCTTTTGGATTCTTCTTAATTTCTTGTTGGTTTCCATTTAGAAGAAAATTCTAGAGGGGGGAGGAAAGGAATAAGGGTAGACTAAGGAAAGATGGAGGTGAGGGCTGTGAGGGTCTTCTTCAACTTGGATAGAAAATCTCCATGGTAGAGACCAAACCCCTTGTTGATCTTTGTTTTGTTGCATGAAAGAATGTTTGGGATGTTTTTATTCATGTGAAATAGATAGTGTATCTTTATGTCTTTTATTGTAAATTTGTGTTGAGTTCATTCATGAGTACCCTCCTTGTCAAAAATCAAACATAGGAGATCTTTTATGTGTAGGGTGAAGGAATAATAGGATGTAAATTGGAAATGGATGTAATGTGCCTACTTGGTAATGTGGGTCTTCTTATGGTGTATATTTGTTTGAGAACTATGTGTAAAATATTACATGGAAGAGCTATGTGACCCTAGCTCGGGGGTGGATTGAATTTCAATCCTATGGTTGGTTGAAGAGATATTGGCCATGTGTTTTTTTGTTGAGTTCTCTTTTCAGGTTGCGTGATGAAGGAAACAAATTGGGAAGATTTGTCAAAATTTGAATTTCAAAGTGGAATTAGGGGAGATCTTTGTTTTCTTGAGTAAACTTATGCAAATTATGTTGTTGTGTATCTGGATAGGGGTAATATAGAATTTTGTTAACAAGAAAAGATATTTGTTATGTCACTATTTACTTCCAAAGAAAGGAACATAGGAGCATGTCATTACAAGGCATTATTATCGTAGTAAATGAAAATTGAGAATGATGCATTAAATAAGTAAGAAAAAAGAAAGGAAATTGAGTTAGTCCATTCAATTTTGCTTCCATATGTGTATAGGAAATGAAATTATTAATTTTTTCCTTAAAGCGAAGAACAATTGAAAAATTGTAATTCAAAATGTATTGTGAGGGAGATACATATAATATTCTAGTTAAAAGAAATATTTGTTTTTTTATGTTTTGGTAACTAACTCTATGTTTTATTATATATATATATATGTATATATATATGTATATATGTATGTATGTATATATGTATGTATGTATATGTATGTATATGTATGTATATTATATATATATATATATATATATATATATATATATATATATATATATATATATATATATATATATATATATATATATATACATGCATATATATGTACATACATGTATGTATGTATATATGTATATATAATATATATACATGCATATGTATGTATATATGTATTATGTATATATATATACATGTATGCATGTATACATACATACATACATACATACATGCATGCATACATACATATATATGTATGTATATATATATGTATATATATATATATATATGTATGTATGCACACACACACACACACACACACACACACACACACACACACATATATATATATATTATAGAACTAGTAAATATGTTGGTAAAGAAATTCTCCCTACGAATTTGTCCATAAGAAAATTTCTCTTTGATTTAAAAAGGAAATTGAAATGTCAAAGTATATCAGTTTCGTGAATGTAATAACTATATATATTATAAAATAATAAATTTTAATATTTATAAATGAATAAATAAAGCTATGTATATATAATTTTGGAAAAGTAAATACAATGATATTATATAAATATATTATATAGCCTTAAAATTTTATCTAATTAATTAACAACGGATATGTAATTATAAATTTAAATTATTTAAATACATTTGTACATTTCAGAAAATAAACTATAAGTATTTATTTTATATTATAAAAAATATAATAAAAAAAACCCCTTTTTGTTGGGGGGGCGACCCATGGTTCATCGCCCATGGAGTCGCAATCCCTTGAGGGACTACAACCCCATGGGGGGTGCAACCCATGGGGGGGAAGGTCTTGCCTTTCCCCCCTTCACACAGGAAAGTGTAAGATCTAGTAATAACTGAAATTAGGCATAATGCGGGTCATAAATCAAAAAAATCCGATTACATATGTTCCTACCTGTAAATTGTTTTGGCATATTTCTCTGTCAAATATAAATATACATATATATACTTATGTGGTTTGAGATATTTCTTTAAATAAAATTGCAAAGCAATATATATATATACACACGGAAAATGAATATTGCAAACAATAGAATTTGAAATGGGAATTAACTCAAAAACTTAATCCAATGATTTTGAAAACAAGATTTAAAGAGAAAGCCAAGTGGTTGAAAGTAATTTTTAGTTAAAAATTAGTTGGTTGCTTAGCAAACTATTTGGAATCCACTATAAATATAAATGTCCAAATTAAACTTCAATGTGATACCAATTAAATCTTTGAGTATAAAATTTTTGATTGGCCTCAAAATCTTATTTTTGAATTGAACACTATTCAATTATGGTATTTCTTCAAATTAATAGTTTGGATATATTAAAAAGAATACATTTAGTTAGTTAACTGTTAAGAACAAATAACTTTGTTATTAAATATTAGGAATCTTATCGAATTATGATTCTTTTTTAATTAAAAGAATAATTACAAGTTGTATATATATAAAATTATATATTAAATTTGGGAGAGTTCAAGTATAATACAACTAAAGTGAAATAATAAATGAAATTCTTACCCATAAATTGTAAGACACAAATTCATAATATTTTATCAAATTAAAACTTAGAAGAACAAACAAAAGTCACATATATATGGGTAAAAGTACAAAGTTGTGTCACACTTTTATAAAGGAAATGGCCAACACTGATCCAACTTTTACACTTGAATCACTAAAAAGTGGTATATATGTTTTGAATTTTGAAATGATGTAAACTAATAAAATATTTATTTTTTAGTATATTTTATGTTTGTATTTTTTGAAAAAAATAAAAAATTATTTGAATAGAGATTTTTATAAATTAACACTGTAATTTAGTTGTTATAAAATGCTGAAAAATGAAGTTACATGAGACGTCAATCTTTATATAGTAAATTTTATTTTTTTCCTTCAATTTTTTTGTGTCTTTATAACTTGAAACTTTAGTACGTGGATATAATTTTCTCCAATTTTGATAAATAAATATTAAAATCTATGCATATTAAAACTTAGTTGTTTCCATTCGACGTCAACTTTCATATTAATTATTTATCTAAAATAGAAAAAAATTGTACCATCTTGATATAGGTTCTCGTATCTAGGGCATCATATTATTTTGATTTTTTTTAATAAGTTACTATTTTTCCTTGGTATGGTAATCAACCTAATGTTTACTATTTAATGTTTTGTGTTGAAAGATTTAATTGTCACACTAATATAATGTGAAATTTTAACTTTAAACTTATGAAGATAATCAAGTATGAGTTGACAAATAAAATTAAACATGATACCTTAGAAGTTAGAATTCTAGATACTATTCTACTAAAGTAAGGTAAATTTACATGAATATATAAGCTATATAGATTTGAGAAAATTATTAATTTTTGTATTATGATATGGTTATCCCAGCTTGAGTATTAAAGATTGAAAAATCAAATAGCTTAGAAAGAAAAAAAATTACATTCTTCTCACACAAGTTTGTTTAGCGTAAACTTTTCTTTCTTCTAGAATAGAATTTGTTTTCATTTAATTTACTATCAATAGCAACATTTCTTCTAATTTCCTTTGATCAAATTGCGTAACTTAATTATCAATATTATAGTGGTTGTATTCCTAATAGCTATATACTTCATGATGGATTTCAAGATTTAGATGGTGAAACAATTAAGGCTAACAATCAATTTATTTCTTTATAAAATTTGTTTATGATTTATTAGAGGTAAGTGAATACTAACATAGAAAGCTTTGTCACTATACCTAACTTGTTAGTGTTCAATTTACTTTTACTATTCCCTAACTAGATATAAGTTTATTAGTAATGAAAATTTATGATTAAAACATGTAAACACATAAAATGTTAATTGAATTAGTTGAATACTTAAATATTTCAATCCTCATATAGGTTATTCCTTGTGGTCATTAGATGAAAGGAAGAGTCCTATCCCTAGTAGCTTTTTTAGACTTCCATATTCAAGTGACAACGTCATAATGAAGATGCATTCTAAGGATTATGTTATACTTACGTTTGTATTTTTTTCCCTTCATGAACGGTTTTATGTGATTAGGCTGGAAATGAAATCACTTGGACATCGAGTGTGCTTGAGTTGTCTATTACAAATTGTTTTATTTTATGCTTCACAAAAGAAAAATTTGAGGGATGTGATTTTGTTTAGGTGTGTAAAATTTGGGGCATGACAATATATATTTACTTACAGAAAGTTTTAAAAGTATTTTACTTACAAGAAAATTTAAATCATTTCATTAACATTTATAAACAATGCTTAAAATATGTAAATGAAATTTTCTGAAATAAAAAATAATAATTGAATATATATACCCGTATTTTATATGACTAAATGAATAAATAATTTTTTTGTGTAAAACAAAATAATATTAATTTGTTCATTTAGGCCAAAATGACCACTATGTTAACAAATAAATTTTCTTTTCTCATTTATATAGATGTTTAAATAGTAATGCTATTATTACTTTTTGAGAAATATTTATAGAAGATAAATATTCACATTCAAGCAACATTTTTAGCATTGAATCAAATAATTAAGAAATTTAAATCTTTCTCATTCTACACTTTTCAACAGTAGTATAAAAATCAACCATACATTCTCTTATTTCCTTCTCGTACAACATCTACTAGAAGATGAATAAATGCTTGCTAAAGCAATATTTATACATAGAAATAGCTTGAATCCAACTTGGTAATAAAGAATACAATGAGCTATACATTTGAATGTATCTCCCTACATCACAGATTTATTACAATATGCATACAACATTGATAGGATTTTAGCCTCCCTTTATGAGAGAAACTTCCAAACATGTACTTCAACTTGTACATACACAACATGAATTCTTCTTCTCCTTACTAATGGGAGCTCACCTCCCAACTTTAAGATTGAAAATTAGTCCACCCACGAGCTTGGGGGATCCATAGTAAATCAAGTTCAACAACATAATATACAACACATAAAACAAATAATATCCACAAATACATAATAGAATTCCCAAGTTTTACACATCACCGTGATCCTCTATGAAAATCACATTTAGGGGAATTGAGAACTCTTCCATATGAAAAACTTAACATTATGCACTATAATACAAATTCCTCCTTACACCCAAATGCACATAAACTTCTAGACCACAACTCTTCTTCACAAACTCCCAACAGTCATTCTCAATTTTATTAGTCACAATAAATGGATACCCATACCCATTTTCTTTTTCCTTTGAAGATCTCTCCCGCTCAACCCCCTCACAAGGGGTGCTCTCTACCAATTGGGAGAGCCTACCCCAACACAACTCACATATAACACAATTTCAACACAACACTTTCACATCCATTCAATCATTTTTTCCCAAAAAATACAATGTATTTCAACATGGACAACACTTTCACATTCATACAATTTTTTGTAAAATGTAACTACCATTAAGAGATCAAATCCTACCTTAATAAATATTTTCAAATAAAGGAGTGTGAGCCTTGATGAATACCTTCCCCAACTTCTACAAACTCTTCCAACTTAGCTTCAATACTTAGGTAATTGTTCAATCCTTATAATATCATTTAATTTATCACTTTAGGGAAACCCCCTTAGTCTTGCAAAACCAAAGTGAAGGAGGTTTTATCCACCTCAACAATTGCTCTTAAGTTGTCCAACTTGAATATAGGTTTTGTAGTTTCCTTCCTAGGTTTGATACCCTTGGCACTTGATGAGAAAATATCCAACCTTAAGGATTTGAGAATTCACAACTTAGATCACCAACAAAAAGCATCATTACTAGATATATCACATGAATATATAGAGTTATATGATAAAGCATGATGAAATAAATAATTGTAATTAGAAAGGCAAAAATAGGATCCATAATGAAAAACTATCAAAGAAAGTGTATAAAGATGGACCCAATCCCTAATCAATGTAAATTAAATATAAAATAAAAGATGAAAGCAATCAAAAATATCAAAACAACAATGTAAAAAGATAAAACCCTAAGGTCAAACCCTAGGTTTGTCAAAAGTCAAGTTCATCAATATATATAGAGAATTAAAATGCTTACTACATAAAATTAACTTGGCCAATAGATGAATAAAATGATCAGTATCACAATTGACCTAGACATGCTACTTGACAAAGCAAGCACTAAAACGTATAGTGAAATAAATGCTAAAATTGATATAGAAGAATATTCTATAGTAATGTGCATTGTGATTCATCTTACAAATTGGATTTAGATCTGCATTAGTCAAGCTTTGATCTACTAAAAGATGTAATGTTCCATGTATGGGTTCAAATTCCCCCATATGTCCCCCAATCCCTTCGTTTGTGGCCTACGGCTCTAAACTTAAAATTGTAGCTTTGAACCTATAGTCTTGCTTCTTCACAAATATGTTTGCTTATAAATATCCAAGCAAAATGGTGCTAAAAACACCAATGGATTCTCCTATCGAGCAAGGGAATTTGTCTTGTCTTAATTACAACCAAGCCCAATTATACCAAATTTCAATAGCGTTGACAAATTCAATAAACACTGAGCAACATGCAAATACCTATGTATGTTCATTATAAACTAGAGAATCGAGACTCGTCGGGACTTAGTTGGACTCAACGAGTCCTGAGTCGAGTTACCCCAACCAAGTCTAGAGGGCTTAGAATCAAATGAGTCCCAACAAGACTTGTTGAGTCTCTTAGACTCACCGAGTCTGAGCGAGTCCCGTCAATAGGACCAGGCCGATGCATGGACAAGTAAAAACCAAAAAAAACATAAAACTTGAGTCAAACTTAGTTTTTGTTTTACTTATATTTTCTCCACAACCCTAAAAGCAACTTCATTTCATTTTGTTGGCAAAATAGGAGGAGAAAAGAGAGTTGTGAGGAAAAACAAGAGAGCATTGTAGGGCAACCAACAAGGAGGTAAACCATAAATCCATCATCAAATCGCATTCGGGTAGCTTCATACCAGCAAGGAGGTGCATTGGGAGCTCTCTACTAGTGATTGGAAGGAGTTTGCATTTCATTTCAAGCCCAATCTAAGAGGTAAGCTTGATTTTTTTGTGTGTTTTTAAAGAAAAAATTGCCCTATTTTTTGAGTTTGTATTTCTTTTTTTACAAACCCTACTTTTTTTGGAATAAATTCATAAACCCTACTTGTTATTGTAGCAGCCTTAATTTCCAATTCAAATCATATTTTTCACAATGTCTACAACCCTAGTTAGAAAAGACCAAGCTTGGAAACATGCTGAAAGTTTTCCCAAGCAGAAAAAAGGAGAGGCAAAATGTAAATATTGCAAAACACTTTTTCATGGAGGCATTAACAGATAGAAATACCATATTGCATGCATACCCACCCATGATACAGTGGGTTTCCCTCATGCACCTCCTGAGGTTGTTCGTGAGGTGCAAGTGCAATTAGAAACATTTGAACAGCAAAAAGAATTGAAAAAGAGGCAAAGGGAGGAGTTGGCGTGCCTTGGTGGTGTTGAAGAGGCTTCTTCCATGCCTCCATTTTGTCCTAGTGCTAGTGTTTCTGCTAGTGTTGGTGCTAGTGTTGGTGCTACTGGCAGTGCTAGTGCTAGTGGTAGTGGGAGTGTTAGTATTGGTCCTAGAGTTTGTAAATATAGGATGGATTCATATTTTGTACCACATTACTCTTGGTTCCCAACCATCACTTGAGAGAATGGGTTCGAACAAGGAGGCACATGATGCAGTTAAACGATCAATTGCAAACTTTTGGTACCATTGTGCCATTCCATTCCATGCAACCAGGTAATTCTTTTTTGTTTGATTGTTTTAAAATTATAGTTTGATTCTTTGTCTCATGAGTTTTTTATATTTAGAATCTAGATGTATGTTGAATTCAAATTTAAAGTTAAACTCTCCATTTCACAAGACTCGTCTTATTTAATTTATTTATGACATGTATTGGGTCTCCTTTTTGGAAAAATATGGTTGATGCCATAACTATTTGTAGGGTGGGGTTCAAAGCCCCTACTGAAGATGAATTAAGGGGCCCACTTTTGAGTCAAAAGGTGACTGATATAAAATCCCAAATAGAGGAGCAACACTTCCTATGGAGCAAGAAGGGTTGCACCATCATGACTAGTGGTTGGACTAATAGGAGAAATAGGGTGTTGCTAAAATTTCTTGTTTCCTCCACAGGTAATTGTACTTCCCTCGATGCATTGAAAATTTTGAAATTTGAATTTGATTTAGTGATTAATATTTGTAATTTATGTTTTACTTTTATTGAATCATTGATTTTGTTTCTTTTTCAAGTAGCACCATGGTTGTCAAATCAATTGATGCTTCAGCCCATGTAAAAAATGCCACATACCTTTGTGAGGTTTTAGAGGAGGTCATACTTGAGGTGGGAAAAGACAATGTGGTTCAAGTGGTGACCGACAATGCAACAAATTATGTTGTTGCAGGTAAACTATTGATGGAGAGGCACCCAACCATATTTTGGACTCCATGTGCCACCCATTGCCTTGACCTCATATTGGAGGATCTTGGAAAGCTTCCATGGATCAAAACATGTGTGGATATGGCCAAAAATATTTACAAATTTATATACAATCACACATGGGTCCTTAGCCTAATGAGGCAATACACAAGGTTGAGGGAGTTGGCTCGTCCTGACATCACTAGATTTTCCACTAATTTCATCACATTACAATCCTTGATTCGGTCACAAGCAGCTTTGAGGCGTATGTTTGTTGGTGATGAGTGGACTTCCTCATCCTATGCTACGACCACTCCAAAGGTTGATGTGGTGAATTGCATTTTTTATGAGCCAGACTTTTGGGCACTTGTTGAAGAGATTGTGAAGGTAAAATTTAATTTTACATTATGTCTTAATTTTTATTCATATTTTTCTTTTATTTGTTTATAACTTTATTTTCGTTCACACTTACTTATGTTAAGTTAATGTTTCACAATATTTGTAGTTCACCAAGCCCTTGGTAGTTGTAATGTCCCCTTTTGGGATCACCTTATACTTTTCCCTAAAATCACAATTTCAAATGAAACCAATAGCATATTATAGTTAAAGATATAATTCCCTACTCAAAATTGAGATGGTGTAAATCTGGTTATGGAAACTTGCAACCATGTTAGATGAATATGACATGAAATACATTTAATTCAAGTCTAAGAAAGATTATATATCAATATAACGAGTCTCAAGGACTATGTGGGATCAACCATAAAGAGGGGGTCGTGATGAGGTGCCCCAACTATCCTCTACCCTAGGCCCAATAGTAGGACCTTATCCTCTATGGCCCCATGTGGTCCTTAACTGATGGTCCTTAACCATCATCATGGGGTGGGCTACCTAGTGAGGACTTTACACCATTCCCCTCGATCACGCCAAACCTTCCTCTTATGATTGAAGATCTTATTTTATTTATTTCAACAATTGATTCAAGTGGGGATAGTTTGGGAAGCTACAATAGGGTGTCCTAGATCCTCAACTCTAGGCCCAAGGGTAGGACCTTCTCCTCCTTGGCCTCATGTGGTCCTTAACCATCATCACGAGATGCCACTCCTAGTGAGGAATCATTTGTCGTTCCCCCCTCTTGTAGTCTTGCCTCATCCCTCCTTGACCAATCATTGCCAGGATCATATAATTGTTCATAACATCAATAATATAGGTTGCATTGGCATCAACTATCCATGTTTTAATTGGTATAATTGTATGTATATATATGTATGTATGTATTTGTTCACATCTATATTCATCTATTAAATAAGCATAGAAAATTATCATCGTGTACCATAGGGATAGATTACTTTATTGTTCTATTGCAATAGCGTATGTTTTCACTAATATTGATGCCCAGATTTGATCTTTTATGCCTAGCTGTGTATTGTATTCTGGAGGATGTCTTTTGTTCTTATTGTCCAGGACATGATGTTGCTTGCTTCAATTGAATTCCCTTCTTGCCTTTGAAATGTCCCTTTAATACCCACGTTGATTGAGGGTCACATCATTTCATATCCCACTCTTATAAAAAGGCATGTCTTGTTTCACTAATTGTGACCCTTGGGAAGCACTCAAGGGATAACTGATTTTATTAATATATCCCTTTTCGTGAATCATTTCCTTTTTTAATAGATTAATCCCTACCTTAATAAAAATTGTTACCTTTGTTGACTTTGATGATATAAAGCACTGCCACCTCCTCACTAAATCAATGTGTCCAATTATATATGCCTTGTCTTGGGTGATAAAGGAGATTGGTTCTAAGATACGTATTAAATTTAATTTAGTTTTGTTTTCAAGGTTACGTTGAAACAATACAAGTCAGCCATCATATAGCAAAGGTGTTTAGAGTTTTTGAGTGTTGATGTATTTATCCAACAAGGGCAAAAGATAGGACATCACAGTCCACCCTGCCCAAGATTGCTTGTCCTCAAGCAATTTTTGTTTTTCACTAAATCATTTTTTCCAATATCAAGATCCCAAGTTAACCTCATCGACTTGTAATTCTCACACATTGCTCCTGCTTGTGATGTGATCATTTCTATTGTGATGGCTTGATATAATTTGGTTATGTTTGACTTTATACTACAATGATGTCTCTAGAGAGTAGTTGTTATATTAGTCTCAAATTAACTACTAATAAGGTTAACGCCATCCTCTGAAGTGTGAGGACAATTTATTGTCCAATTTTCTTCTAATTCATGTATGATTGTATCCTAACAACAAAACCAAGAGTTGGACATCGGCAAGACTTACGATTTAAGATAAGTTTCTCTCATTCGATTACCACAAAGATCAAGGCAATGAATACAAACTTTTGATTAGCCTTGTTGAGATCTAGGAAAAAATGTTGCATCATGATGAATTATGGGAGTGTTGTGAATAACAAGATATTTTACTACGAGTTATACCTCCTAAACAACCCAATGGCAATTCCCCTTAGTCTAAGTATATTCCTATAAACATTCAAACCAAGTTTGAGGTGAGTTGGTCTCTAATGAGGATGTACTACAAATAGCCTAAAACATCTTTCCACTCTTATCATTGACTTATATATTATAATCTTCTAAGTATATGTTCTCTTAGATGACACTTAAGTACTAAATCGTTGGAAAAAAAATGAAAGATGTACAATAAAGGACTTAAATTTTTTTGGTTTACACTAATATTCAATTCGTTTCCTACTCCCAAGTCAATGGGAGGTTGTCACTCTTCTTGTAAAATTTGATATATCACGTGTTTGATGCTAAGATTATTTCTATATCTGTCTTATCCCGCCTAGTTCAAAATAACATCAATTTTTCACAAGGTTTAAGAAGTGAAAATGATCCCGGGATTTATGGGTTATGGACCCATAATGTAACTTAGCATGGGCTTATGTAATATTTTTGTAGTTTGATTTGTATGAAAGTAGAACTACTCAAGGAGAAAATCTTAGGAGAAGACCCTTTGATGAAATTATCTACTCTAGATAGTACATATGGGAGTGAATTTGGTCCACAAGACAATCAGTTTTGGAATATTTTGTGGACCTTAATGTTATTGTTTGGTTTTGACTATCCTAGGTCAAGAAGATATCTCAAAGTAAGATAATCTTAATCCATCTTTGTATCTTACTTATTCCTAAATTTTTGTGACAACTAGTGATGGCCACATGTGGATTTCTCTATAAAAATCAAGTTGTATTGTTAGATTCTATCCTTAACTATGTTGAGTTGTCATGATTGATTGTTTCTTCCTTTTGATTGCTTGATTAATTCTTGATGGGTGATCATTTCTTATTGATTCATCCCTCATATTCATTTCTTGAAGGAGTCACTACTCTTCATGGTTGTCCTTGATAGCAATACTTTACTTGCAAGTTGATAGTTAGATTCATTTCCTATTGATGGTTTCTTTACAAGGAGTTGATTTCCCCTTTTTATATCTTATTGTTGAGGAGTCATAGTCTTTCAAATTTGAAGAGTCACAACCTTTCACATTAGGAGTCACACCTTTTCACTTAAATAGTTACATCTCATTATTTAATTTTAGATAAGTTAATTTTTTAGTGTTTCTCAACTCAAGAAGCATTTTGGCAGACAAATTTTTAACATTTTTCATAATTTTTAAGCATAAAGTAATCACAAACACACATGGAGTAATCTTTTTTGAAGACATATCAGGCATGAAGCAAGCACATGGATATACTTAATACATATAGCATGCATGTGGAAGACACATAAATACACCTGAGATATGAAGCATGCACATAAATGCATGCAAGTCATGAAGTATATGTTTGAATACACGTGGGTCACAAAGGATACCCATGAATACACATAAGTCGCAAGTTATACACATGAATGCATGTAAGTCACAAGGTATATGCATGAATACGAGTAAGTCACAAAGTATACACATGAATACACGTAAGTCACAAAGTATGAATATGTGTGAGTCACAAAGTACACATACATTTGCAAAGTATACACTTGAATACATGTGAGTCACAAAGTATACACTTGAATAAATGTAAGTCACAAGTATACACTTGAATACACATAAGGCACAAGGTATACACTTGAATACACGTAAGGCACAAGGTATACACTTGAATACACGTAAGGCACAAAGTATACACTTGAATAAACATAAGTCACAAGTATACACTTGAATACATGTAAGGCACAAAGTATACACTTGAAGTCACAAGGTATATGAAAGGTATACAAATAGTCACATGAACACAAAGTATACACATGAATATATGTAAGTCACAAAGTATACACTTGGATACATAAGTCACAAAGTATATACTTGAATATATGTAAGTCACAAAGCACACTCATTGATACACATAAGTCATAGAGTATTGTCATGAATACACATAAGTCATGAAGTATACATATGGATACACGTAAGTCACAAAGTATTCACATGAATACATTGTGTTGCAAAGTATACATCAATACATGTAAGTCACAAAGTATTCACATGAATACACATAATGCATGAAGCATACATGTAATATACAAAGTATGTACACATAAGTATACATGAGACATGAAGCATGAAAAATACACGTAAATACACGTAATATAGGAAGCATGAGGCATACATGTGAATAAATGAAGTATACACAAGAAGCATGAAGCATACACATGGTTATACACATAAATACACGTGAGACACGAAGCAGGAAGCATACACATGAATACATGAAGCATGCACATAAGTCATGAAGTATATGCATAAATACAAAGTATACACATGGAAGACACATGCATATAGAAATGCATTATAGGCCTACTTAAGAAGAAGGTTGAATAGTTAATTCTAATTGAATGACGGTTAAAGTAGGTATGTCCCACAGGCTGGCAGGAACATGCTCTGATACCACTTGTAATGTCCCCTTTTGGGATCACCTTATACTTTGCCTTGAAATCACAATTCCAAGTGAAACCAATAGCAGATTATAGTTAAAGATATAATTCCCTACTCAAAATTGAGATGGTGTAAATCTAGTTATGGAAACCTACAACCATGTTAGATAAATCTGACATGAAATACTGCAGACACCTAAAATTGTCCTGACTAGCAAACAACACTATTTAACTAACTCACTCTTCTGATTAAATAATACATTACTATTTAATTATTATCATTTCTCATATTTTTCTATTAATTAAGTGATTTAACATTATTTAATTAATTCATCCTCAAATCATCATTTACATCAAGAAAACCCTAATTTCCTCTATTAATTGAATAATAGTACATTATTTAATTAATTCACTTTTTCATCATTTTTAACTAATTAAATAAATTTCATTTATTTAATAAAGTCTTGATCTAAGTTTATTCCTCATGATTAATTAAATAACATCAATTATTTAATTACGTCACCAATTCACTTTATTCCCCTAAGTCAATTAAATTATTAAAACATTTATTAGTTTAATTAAATCACTTTCCCCTAAACATGAATAATTAAATAAATTATTCAAAACATCATCCAAAAGGTCAAATCAAACAAATATAACTTTGTTTGCAAAAGTCAAACATGATTTGCACGTTCAACTCAAAAAGATTAATTAATTAAATCAATTAATTAATTATCCTCACCCACTTTCATGATTGAGCAAACTACGATCCCCCGATTGCTCACTCTATTCTCTTATTGATCCATCTATTTCCTAACAGATCAATCTATTCTTCAATTCCACAGATTATTCAATCTATTTCCTCAATCCCATTGAACAATCAAAATGATTTCTTCAATCACACCGATTACGTAATCAAAATACACTAATTATTCCCATCTAAATCCTCTCAATGGTTTTGAATGTTGATCTGGATATTTTACTACACGATCTTGAGCCTTCATTTCGAAACACGAATTCTATATAACAACTATTTTCCTCAAAAACGATCGAAGAATCAACATGATCTTTTGCACAACGAAGTAATGCAAAAATCATAATCAATATTTTGACAAAGTTTTTCACACATCTTCAATCAACACACCTACGACTTTGAAGCTTTTGCACCCACAAATGGAGGCTTCGCATTGATACAATGAACAATCCAACATCTTTGCGAACACACTTCGACATGGGATGGTAACACTACTTTTATAAATTCATGTTATGTTTTCTCTTTTGATTTCATTCTTTGAGTTTGTTCTTCGTAGTTTCATTTCATGAGTAATGGGCATGAATCATAGCTTTTGTTTGGATTAGATTAGTGTTCAATTCATTCATTTTTCTTATTACAACATTTAATTTCCCCCTTACACAAAAACATTTAATTCTAAGTCTAAGAAATATTATATATATCAATATAGCGAGTCTCAAGGACTATGCGGGCTTAACCATAAAGAGAGGGGACGTGATGACGTGCCCCAAGTATCCTCTACTCTAGGCCCAACAGTAGGACCTTATCCTTTGTGGCCCCATGTGGTCGTTAACCGATGGTCCTTAACCATCATCATGGGGTGGGCTACCTAGTGAGGGCTTTACACCGTTCCCCTCCATCACGCCAAACCTTCCTCTTATGATTGAAGATCCCCTTTTATTTATTTCAACAATTGATTCAAGTGGGGATAGTTTGGGAGGCTGCAATAACATGTGGTTGTTGTCCTAGATCCTCAACTCTAAGCCCAAGGGTAGGACCTTATCCTCCTTGGCCTCATGTGGTCCTTAACCGATGGTCCTTAACCATCATCGTGAGATGCCACTCCTAGTGAGGAATCATTCGTCGTTCCCCCTCCTTGCAATCATGCCGCATCCCTCCTTGACCAATCATTGCCAGAATCATATCACTGCTCATAACATCAATAATATAGGCTACATTGGCATCAACTATCAGTGTTTTAATTGGTATAATTGTGTGTGTGTATGTATGTATGTATTTGTTCACATCTTTATTCATCTATTAAATAAGCATAGACAATTATCATTGCGTACCATAGGGATAGATTACTTTATTGTTCTGCTGCAATGGCGTATGTTTTCACTGCTATTGATGCCCATATTTGATCTTCTATGCCTGGCTGCAAATTGTATTTTGGAGGATGTCTTTATGCCTTATTGTCCAGGAGATGATGATGCTTGCTTCAATCAAATGCCCTTCTTGCCTTTGAAATGTCCTTCCTTTAATACCCACGCTAGCTGAGGGTCACATTGTTTCATGTCCTGCTCTTACAAAAAGGCATGTCTTACTTGACTAATTGTGGCCCTTGGGAAGCACTTAAGGGATAATTAATTTTATTAATTTTATCCCTTTTCTTTAATCGCTGCCTTTTTAATATATTAATTTTTGCCTTAATAAAAATCGTTGCCTTTGCTGACTTTGATGATATAAAGCGTTGCCACCTCCTCACTAAATCGATGTGTCCTATTATATATGCCTTGTCTTGGGCGATAAAGGAGGTTGGCCCTAAGATATATATTAAATTTAATTTAGTTTCTTTTTCATGGTTGCATCGAAACAATATAGGTTGGCCATCATATAGCAAAGGTGTTTAGAGTTTTTGAGCACTAATGTATTTATCCAGCAGGGGCAAAAGATAGGACATCACAATAGTTCTTCTACGAGTTGTTGATGGGGAGAAGCCTACAAGGGGCTACATATATTAAGGCATGGATAGGGCCAAGGCTATTAGATCAATCTATGAGGGAGCTAAGGATAAGTTTCGCCCCATTTGGAGATCATTGATAGGAGATGGCACCACCAACTTCACAAGCCCCTCCATGTAGCCACTTATTTCCTAAATCTGGCATTCCAATTCTTCCCTGATTTCAAGGCGGATGATGAGGTTCTTGGTGGACTCTACTCAGTGATAGAGCGAATGGCGCATGTTGTTTCTACACATATAGTCCATGAGATAGACGCCTTTACTATTGCACAAGGAGACCTCTTTGCACATCAAATGTGCAAAGATAGTAGGATGGCATTGCAGCTAGGAAAAAATATATTTAAGGGCATAATTTTCCTCTTTTATATTATTATTAAATGTTGAACTTGAAACTTGAAACTTAAAGTTGGAAATAAGATTGATTTTTTTTTCATTTTCTCATCTCAGATAAATGGTGGCAAATGTTTGGTGCTAAAACACCAAACCTTCAGAAGATTGGCATTCACGTATTGAGCCAACCATGCAGTTCCTCTGGTTGTGAGTACAATTGGAGTATGTTTGAGCACATACACTCCAAGAGGCGCAATAGACTATCCTTGGAGAGGTTGAATGATCTAGTGTATGTTCATTACAACCTTCATCTCAGAGACAGGCATATTTTTTGCCATGACCCCACCCTGATCACGCTAGGGGAGGTTGATCCAAAATCTGAGTGGATCACTGGGGCTACAGATTCAGTCTTTAGTGACAAGGACCTTGATTGGGTTGACTAGACAGATAGAGAGGTTGAGGTTGTAGCCATGGCAGAGGATAGAGCACGAGCAAACATAGCCACAATTGATGTTGGTGAGGGTGGCATGGAGTCAAGCAAAAATTATGGCTACTACATCATCCAAGACCCACCTTAGATGCCTTTGTAGGAAGAATGCAAGCTCCTCTAAGCCATAGACTTGTAGTTATTGTTTTGATATTTCATATTTGTTTGGAACATTCGATGTCATGGATTTCATATTCCATAAGTTTTATATACATTTGACCATATTTATATATCTAAGTGTGTTATTTCCTTCAACAACTCAGCTATAATTTGTGTTTATACTTATGTGCTCGATGTATACTTGTGTATGTGATCAAATTAGCTTCTATTTGATGATGTTATTGTGTCTTTCAAGTTTATCAAATTAGCTTCTATTTGATGATGTTATTGTGTCTTTAAAGTTTATTTAATAAAGGTTGCATGAAACAAATTTTAAATCCTTAAAAACCTCTAAATTTCTTGGGTTTTTCATTTTGTCAAGTCTACGCCGAGTCCTGAGTCCCAAGTCGAGTCACCCTCGCCAAGTCTGCATCGAGTCTGAGTCTCAGGAACTATGTTATAAATGCATAAGTTGATACAATGGTCATTCTATAATGCTTCGTAAGTACTCTTAGACCCAAGTGCTAGATGATTTTACTCTCATTTCTATATGACCTAAGGTTTGTACTAACGTGAATATCTTGCAGTTAAGTTGGAGCTAGTTGAGATCAAGTCAATTTGAGCCATGATTTATTTTAAAGTGTGAAAATTGGGGGGTACAAGCACACTCGCAAGGACCGCACATTCAAGATTGATTTGAGACTAAAAACAAGAGGATTAAAGATTGGATCTAGATCCTTGGTTAATAGGGACTCATATTCAATTCCATTCAGTTATAAGAGACAACAACTTTTGCAAAAAGAAAAGACAGACATTATTAGAACATTAAAGCATAGAATTGAGGATGGGTCAAAATGAGTCCAAAACAAGTGAAAAAATGGAAGTGAAGTGAGGTCCAAGTTAAATGGGAGGTCGCTCAAAAATCAACGGACAATATAGCTAATTCCAATGAAAACTTAACAATATTCTAATAAAATAGAGGTAGGCATGTTAACAAAGAAACCAGTTATACTATTATCCACTGCAAAATCACAGCTCACAAAAGGCACTAGCAGCATGCTCTCGTAGAGCTGCTTATGGCTTAATCTTTTTAAATGCATGTGATCTTATGTAATTTTTTAAAAATTGCAATGCATTATTTGGTATCTTCTCCTAAAGTAGTGGGTTACGTAACCACTATTTAACCATTTATTTGCCACATGACAACATATTTTGTCTTCCTTCATCTTTTCATTTGTTTTATATTTTATCTTCAAATTTTAAAAATTATAAAATGATTATTATTTCGTAATTGCAAAAATATGGCAGCCAATAAGAACAAATGGGCCATCAGCTCCCAAAAAAATCTCCTTAAATATTTGATAAGGCAAAGTGGATCCCAAAATACAATGGCACCCTGCTATAATACCCCCTTGTACTCTTTTCCAATTTGAAAGGCAAAGTAGATCTCATATTCAGACCAAGTTTATAACTAAAGGCAGAAACGTGAAGTCTAACAATTACTTCGAAATGTATTGGCACCAAAATTAGTATTCCTATTCAATAGGAACAGAAGAAATTTCGAACTTCTTCTTCAAAAGCATACCATTTTCCAAGAATTAAGAATTCCTCAATTATTCAGAGGGGCAAATGTGAGCAATTCTGAGAGCAAATATGTATATATGTACCTGCCTACTCAAGACTCATAAAGATGATGTCAAGCCTCGCCATCTCTAAGTTTAAAACCTGTGATTTAAGTATCACGATAAAGTTTGAAACGAGTCTGAAAAGCAAAGGGAACCTATGACCTCACATATATGACAACATGCATAATTCTATTCGTCCAATGCACGCTGCAAATGAACATTATGTCAGACAAAAATATTCAACATAATTTCGGCAAAACTCAGAAAAGGGTAATATTTACAAAATAATAACATGCTGGATATCAATCTTCATAATATTCAAAGCCATGAAATTAATATAACATTTAAAGCCTTCTGGCCATCCGTGTTGTTGATACAATCATGCTGGTTTTTGATGAAAAGAAACTCCAAAATGAACAATAATTCTGACAAAATTGTTTCAGAAATTGCATTTTATTGTCTACTGAAAATTCAGCTAAAACAAATGACTTGCCCATAATCAACCAGAACGAGTCTTCTTCTGTTGGAAATTGACTGCAAATATTGGAACACCAACACCAATTCCGACACATGTCCATACAGCTAGTGTCATCTTCAACTTCCGATGTTTCATCCTATCTAGATTATACATGTGCTCTGCATGCAGATAGTATGGCTCTTCATGACCACCATGTTCTGACATTTTTTTGCACCCCGTAGAATGCACTGAGCGAGAAACTGTTCAAGCAAACACATAGTAACAAGCTTATATCAGAGACATAATTTATACATGTCGCCTAGGTAATGACAGTACGTTGAGAGTCAATTTCAACAAAATAAGCATTCATTCCATAAATGTTGTATATTCTGTTAAGAGTTAAAACATGCAAAAATAAAAACACATTACCTTCAATGATTCAAATATAAAGTAATTACAAAAATGATTCGTCACTTCCCCTCAAATTTGACTTCAAACTATTAAAATAATTAGATTATTAATAGACCATTTAATTCTATTAGGCACACATTAAAAAGAACTAAACGAGGATGATAATATGATGAGTTTTACATTGAAGTGGCCCTTACCATTAACAATATTCCCTCGGGAATTGATTTCTCAATAAAATTAGCTGAATATATTTGAAAAATCAAAGCCATGTAAGTTTCTGAAAAGATATATCAAACTGTAAAACACCAATTTCAGAAAAAAATATAAAGATGCCCAACCTTTCTTTAGTGCAGAGTTCAATTTATATCATAAAATATGCATTTTATATCAATATCTATATTAATTATAAAATCCTGTAAAAAAAAAACAGAACTACAACCTGCCATTTCTGGGGGAAATGATAAAAAGATGACAATCAGAACTACAATGGCATCCAGAAAAATCGCTGTTCTGTTACATAACTCTCCAGTGACCATTACTAACATCATTTCCAGCCATTTGCCAGAATTATCTGAAATGCATTGTCACTTCAAAGCCCATGAGTAAGACATGTTACGCTGAAACAGGGTGTCCTTGTTGCATTTCGAGTAAATTGGCCTAGAAATAACAAGACTCCATGTTCTAGCCAAGCTGAATGATTGTTTCTTATTTCCATCAAAAGTTAAAAATAGATTCTATGGTCTTGTCTCCCTCCCTCTAATTTCTTTAGAAACTGATTCTATGGACCCAACTCCCTCCTCCAAGCCCTCACAAAGCCTAACACCCTCTAAGGGTGGGGTCCCATGGAGGGGATTCGGGATCTACTTTTCAGGGGCAGGGGGTTCCATGAAACAAAAAGAAATTTGCTATAGGATTAATTGGAATATTTTCCTCAGAAATAGCAGCCCCTACCTTTTAGGACTGCAGATTTGAGGAGGTGAAAATTGGGTGGGGCTAGAGATTGCTCCTACAGTTTAGGAATTTTATCTGTCATCTGTCAATCATCTCATCTTTTAAATTCCCACCAAAAAAAAATAGAGAGAAAATTATGTATATTTAAGCTAAACTACACTGCCAAGTTATGAGACCACCAGCATCCTTAAAATCTGGAGTTTAATTTTTTAAGCTGAATTGCACTACTGAGTTCATGGGGTCACCAACTTAAAAATATTCCTAAAAATTCTCAGCAGCACCCATTGAAACTTTTCAGGAAGCCCCCCTCCATGGGACCCCATCCTAACTGTATGGTCCCATGGGAGTGCTTGGGCTCCTATTTTCACGGCAGGAGGTGGTCCCATGAGAAAAAAAAATCTGCTACAGGATTAAATGGAATCTTTTTCAGCCCAATAAGCAGGTGGCTGAAAATTTCAGCTGGTGGGATTGGGGGGGGGGTCTAGAAATTGCTCCACCTGCTTAACAGTACTTTCCTGCCACTTGTCACAATTTTCGAGGGAAATGCTGTTTATTTATTATTTTTTTATTGACAGCACCACCATTCCACCACCAGCCTGCCAAAAATTTGAAACTTGCAAATATTCATGGGACCACCAGCCAAAAAAAATTCTGCTAAAAACTTAAGCAGAATCTGCTCCAGATTTTAAGGAAGCCCCCTCCATGGGACCGCACTATAATACCCGTGATATTATCGTCACGTGGCATTTTAATTCTTTCAACTTTATGTATTCAGAAGTTTTGTTTAATGTACAGAACATCACATTTTCTTTTTCTTTTTTTTATACACTGAACCACACAACAGCCTAGTAATAGAAAAAAGGGTACATAACAGCCTTTACCTATTCCTTCTAGACCATGGGCAAGCATCTCCATGGATTTTGCTGGAAGATCGCCAAGGTCAAAAAGAGAGCATTCCTATCTGTTTGTCATTATGAACCGGTTTAGTAAAATGTTCGTTCTTATTCCTTGAAAAAAGACCCTTATGGCAAATGAGGCAGATAAATTATCTTTTACTAATGTTTGGATTCACTTTGGCTTGCCAAGTTTCCTTATGTTAGATAGAGGCTCTTGTTTTATGGGAACTTTTATAATACATTGTAGGAGGAAAGGATACAAAATTGAAGATGCCTACTTCTTTCCACCCTCAAACAGATTGGCAAACTGAAATGGTGTTAAGAGGACATTCGTTCATTTCTTAGAGGGAACAATAGAAAGCATGCTAAAACATGGCAGAAGAATTTAAGGTGAAAGAGAGGATTACAAGATGCAAGAGACCTCGCAAGTTGGTCTAACAGGTCAAAAACTACACAAGATAAGGGACCAAAAGCCTCCTAATTAGGGAGATGTCATCAAAATTGATCAGTCAAGTTGGTCAAGAGGACTGACAACAACACTAAGTCATTTCATTGAAGACTTCTCAATGACTAGACATAAAACAAAACCAATTTCCGTGAGTTTAATGATCAAACAGTGAGTTGCAGGAAACCCAACAGTGAAAACACTGAAAAGACGTGTACAGAAGCCACCTAGGTGATGCAAGCATCCAGGGGACTTACAATTAAAAAAGTAGGGATCTTTGACAGATTCAACCACAGCCAAAGCAGTTGCTATCAAAGCAGGGCACAGACAATGTTTTCAACCACAGCGTAAGATATGACATATAAGACAAAATGGCAGGGTCAGGACCAAGAATAGGAGTTTATCATTTCATATCACTTCTCTTGGGCCTCTGAGGCAAAACCCTCTTGTTATTCATAAAACTATAATATCCCTTCGTAAACATGTAGAAGGGGTTCCTTTCAATTTATTGTGTCTGTAATCATGCATATTTACAACAGTCACGTTGTCTTGAGTATGTTAAAAGTGTAACTGAGAAGGATAGGGAGTAGTGTCATGCTGTCTAGATGTTTGGGCATCAAAATTATGATGTAAGAGGTCCACGAAGGCCTTTAGAAGGCAGTAAATCTGTGCAATCAGCAAAGGAGATAGAGACTAGACGAGGTAACACTTCACTCTTCTGAAGTCAACATTTTCCCCACATTGCATTACTGTAGGTCAGATATTGTATTCTCTCTATTTCCATACTCCCTTGTGCTGTCTTACTGCTGTTATAATTTTCTTTATTGTTGTTTGCTCTTGAAAACTTCAATCTTTAAGGATTTTTAAGACTTTTATGCAGGTTCAATTCAAAATTAGTGAGTAGATTAGTCAAGAGAACATTTGAGATTCATGTTAAGGAATGAAATATCCACCCTGTTTATGGATTGGGTATGCATTATATTAATACTTCAAGAAGGTTTCCCAACGAAGAGGAGCAATTAATCAATTGGTTAGCCATTATCCTTAGAGGTACAATTATTTTATTTGCAGTTATTTTGATGAATCCAAAGAACCAAAAATGACAAAAAAATTGCAATTTTACACAATTAATTGTGGAACAGTATATCCCATGATTTTTTCCCTGTAATTTTTGACTGGCAATTTTGACTGATTTTAACCCCTTTTTTTTGTAATTAAACAAGATTTCAATGTTTTTCTCCACAAAGTAAAGTTTATTCATGATTCAACAGTTTCGTTTATGGATTTCAATGGGCGTTTTTGCACAAGATATATTATCCACGCACGGTAGGGTTTACTCCTGCACAATAAACTCCTGAGGTAGGTGAGGGCATCTCAATCTCTTTATCTCTAGTTTTTTATTGTGTAGTTCATGTATGAGAGCCTAACGAATGCCCAAGTGTTTAAAGCCAGTTTGGGGTTTACACCTCTGTTAAACGCAATTGGATGGCTGTTTTTTCTAAAATTTTATATCTTTATTTTTACAAAAGTTTGTTTCATATATTTAAATTCTATAAAATATTACTGTTTTTCCTTTACAAGGTGAGGAATTTTTTTCAAGTTGATTCAAATAAAAGTTGCTTAGTTTCAATATATAATTAACTATAATTTTATATGTTAAAAAATTAATTAATTTAATTAATTTTAATTGTAAATTTAATTACATTTTCTAATTAATTAATTTTGATATAATTAAATATAATGACATAATTTTAGTAATGTTACTAGTAAATATATATACTAAAAATATATATATACCTGAGGCCCTGAACTACCCATTCCCATATTACGACTAGCAACTTATTTTTGGTCACTAGTTTAAAGTCATTTTACCTTGTTTAGAAACCTCTACTTGTGCTAATCGATATTTATTTTTCAGGCTAAGCGCTAGCGATATGGAGTTTATGCTCTTTGCCATTGAATAAAATTCATGTGCAGTATAACCGTGGGATTTAAATTTATTTAGGGTTTCATCAACTTTCAATGTTCCATTTGTAGGTTAAATGTTTAGGTTTTAGGATCTTATCTATTTCTAATATTATAATTGAAAGTCATAATAATTTTATTCTATTAATACTATATAATATTAATTAAAAAATGAATTAAAATTTGACAACAATCAAATCTAAAAGCGTGAAAGTCATGCGCTTTTTGAAAGGTTGGAGGAGTCTTGGAGCTTGGTTAAAAGCAATAAAATTATGAAAAATAGCATGCCCCATGAGGGCTATGTGGTTTCAAGGCTTTTATTTGGGCTCGGTGACAAGGGCTCTACCTCTCAACCCTGCCCTATATCATGACAATAAGGCTGCCAAGGGCACTACCCCCCAATCTTGCAGAAAGTACTGCCCCAAAACCCTTGTGAGGGGCACTACCCTCAACCCCATTGGCATCACTATCCCTACTCTTATTTATTTTCTTTCTATATCTCTATACAATTAAAATGCCTTTAAATCAAATAATAATAGGTTTCTCTCTTTTTTTATGATTTTTGATAATCCGATTTTTTTTTTCAATTTTTTCCCCAAAAGATTTTTGCTGCTATAGTTGAAACTACATATTTAATAGCTAGGGGGTGTAATGACTAGTTTACAACTAACATAACCAAAACTAATTAATGCTCTAATTTAGTCAGACCAACTTGTAATCTCATGTACTATAAGGAGTTACTTGTAAATTGCAATCTAACACATGTCGTCATCCTAATGATAGATCACATGGTGATCCAAAATGTCAACAATCACATAGTGATCCAAAATGTCAACAATCTTTAAAAATTCACAACTTGTTAATAAGCATGTTTCCTACAAGGCATTCAACATCACGTGCAATGTGACAATTATAGAAAACAGTGATAATAAAAAAAAGTGTCAACTTTACATATCCATTGAACTTCTATTTACAACAAGACCATGTACAAAGGTAGATCCATTGCCAAGATGATGACCTTGACCCAAGTTCACACCTTATAGCTCATGCTCCTCATGTTAGAGTAATCGTGTCAGAGCAACCATGTAAATACAATCCATACTCAACATTGGAATAGAAACCCCTCAATCATGGCTTCTAAATTGAAAGGTGAGTGTTACAATTACGTATCTAGAAAGATCACTTGTAATGGAAAAACTAAATGATTGAACATAGTGTTTTCTTAAATATATTGATTCTTGCCACCAAGGTTCAAACCCGTTGGGGTGTTATTGTTGAGTGTTTATGTTGGGGATGAGGTCCCCCATTTGTGACCTCACCGGTCAATAGCTTCGGGTCAAAAGCATTTACCCCTTTAAAATATATATATTATTTTTATAATAATTTACATTACAAAAATAAGTCTAACTTGCATGTTTATATAAGAATATTAAAGAATAAACGATAAGGTTGAAAATGTAACAGGATGAAATGATAATGGCCAAATGCTTATAATAATAAAGTGCAGCAAGATAAAATAATAAAATCAGAATGAAGCAGCCATGATTATGGAAAGAGAACCTTATGAAATGGGTCAATAACAGTAGCTTTAATTAAGAAGCAAAAGACATAACCAGATTCCATTGAATAAAAATAATCATAACGTGCCTGTCAAAAATGATCTTAAACAACTGAATTGCGTTTGTAATAATTAATATGAAAAAGAGAAAAGAAACAATAAAATGATGCAGAATAGTAAATTTTCAGTATTCCAAGGGCAAAACGTTTGCTTAAAAATAAGCCAAATATTCATGACAATCACAAATCGTCAGAATCTGTAAGTTTTAGAACCTGCCAATGCAACATTCTAGGTGGCAATGACCAATGAAGACTGTTATAAAATATAACACCATGATAGTCAAAGAAAAAAAATAAAAACACTGAGTATCAATTATTGTTGATTCTGGTAGCTATAAATAATGTATCAGAATCTGGGGACCTTGACAACCGCAAATGCAATTTACTTAGTTGCAATGAACATTGGAGATCGCTAAAACACCATGAAGGTCAAAGGAAAAATAAAAATACTGCATGAGATGCATAAAAAATGAATTTACAGAACATAAGTGTATTTTGATAATGGTAGCATTACTCTAAATTAAGATTGACTCAGCAAACCAAAAGTATAAATGGAATTCAATTGCTAAAACCACTGGAATTTTCATTAAAATAGGGGGAAAATGCTGTTTTTGTCATTTCAATCCAAATAAAGGGAAAAAACTCTGCATTCTTCCAGTGCAAGCCCAAAACAATTTTTATGTTTTGCTTTTAAAAACCAGAGCAGAGACCTGCAAGTGGCATCCCCCGGCAGTGCCAAGGAGCAGCACCCCAGCACATTCCGTGTTATGATACAGGTGGGCTCAAGGGGCAGAACCCCCACCACCAAGGCCAAATTAAGGCCTCTGAGACGGGACCTCATGATGCTTACCAGTTTTCATAATTTTGTCACTTTTTGTTGATGATTCATAGCAGCGTCGTACGATTCTTCCAGCCCAGTTCACTTGGAGAAATCAAAAATTAAATAATAGCCCATTGGCTATTTAATTTATATATGCGATTTTATGATGGAGCACTTCATTTGATAAATAATGATTAATATGTATTTAATGAGGAGGCGCAATTTTAAGGAAGCCGACTTCTTGTTTATTAAAAGACATGTTTGTTGAATAAGGCCGACATGCTACTTTGAAGACGCTCGTCTCTCCCATGAATTGGTATATATATATCCTCATTTGTAATCCTTTCGATCATCCATTTTTCATTAGCATTCAGTTCATTCGATATTCAATCATATTCATTTCTGAGTGTGCGAGTTCTCTCAAGGCAGTCTGAGATTATCATTGAAGAAGGAGATCGACATATTGCTGGCTGTGATCATCATCAGTTTATCTCAATCTGTTGCATCAGATTGTAGTGCACATTTTTGGCCTTAGTATCGGCCTCTTTGTAAAGGAAACATTCATTGATAATTCAATATATAAGTGATATATTGTTGCTGGGTTTTTCTCCCTCAAGAGGAGGGTTTTCCCAGGGTATCTGCTGTGTTACTGTGTCTGATTTTGAATTAATTTTCTGTGCATTTAAATCTGATCATAAAATTAACATGGTATCAGAGCGGGTTTGAGAAGATCGTGATCAGATTTGTTCTACAGCGATACTCTATTCTCTTCGTTATATTCTTTGTCTATCTCTACCTTAGTCAAGATGGTGAACGGTTTGAAGATTGAGGATAGACTCGAGGGAGCTTCCAACTATACATCATGGGAGGTTTAGGATCATGCTCACATTAGAAGAGAATGATTTGCTGAGTTTGTGGGAGACCAAAGTTCCTGAACCAAAAGAGGAAGAAGAGAAGTTGCAATGGAGGAAGAAAGACATCAAGGCAAGAAGTTGTTGGTTGATTCCATCAAAGACCATATTGTTCCGATTGTCTCCAAGTTGAAGACGGCAAGGGATATGTTCAAAACATTGGAGGAGATGTACGAAATCAACAACACAAGTCGGGCACTTGCACTGAAGCAACAACTACACCATGTGAAGATGGCTAAAGGAGAAACAATGATTGCCTATTTCATGAGGATTTCGGAATTGAGAGATCAGCTCTCTACAATTGGTCATGTGGTCGATGATAAAGATTTGACGATGCTTGCTCTCAATGGTCTTCCATTATCATGGGAGTCCTACATTCAAGGAATCAGTGCAAGATCCAAACTTCCTAAGTTTGATCGCTTGAGAGCCGATTGCATTCAAGAAGAGTCAAGGTTGGTGGCTAGAGGCGTTGGTCAAAGTTCATCTAATGAAGATATTCATGTTCTCGCCTCTCAAGCTTCGAAGAAGAAAGGAAAAGATGGAAAGAAAGGATTCTTCAAAAGAAATCGAGATAAGGGAAATGATGGTGCTCCCCCCTCCAAGAAAAAGAGAGACTTGTCCAAGATCCAATGCTTTAGGTGTGATAAGTTTGGCCACTTTGCTAAGCATTGTCCAACTAGACCTAAGCAACAAGCCACCGTTGCAGATGTTGATGATGCTTCTCCGCAGAAGGATACATGTGAATATTTGTTCTACTCAGCATTGTCAAGCAATGTACCTACAGACACCAACACTTGGCTGATCGACAATGGTGCTTCTCGACACATCATAGGTTTTAAGGAGCACTTATCAAGCTTGGTGGAGAGAGTCTTCCAACAAGTCATTATTGGAGATGATGCAAGCTACTCCATGAAAGGGATTGGGACCTCTACTCTTCATTTGGATTCCGGCATCACACTTTAGTTGAGTAATGTTCTTTATGTTCCAGGAATCAAGTGCAATCTCATTTCAATTTCAGCCCTAGAAGATAAGGGATATCAAGTTGCCTCCTCTAAAGGCAAAGTACTTGTGTGGATGGAGAATTCCAGCTTCAAAGATGCTCAAGTAATTGGAGTTAGACATGAAAGTCTCTACAGACTTTGTACGCGTCCACCGCAGGCATTAGTTCATGATTCTTCAAGTTTATGTGATCTTTGGCATCGAAGATTGGCTCACCTTCACTTCCGAGCCTTACCTATCATGGAGAAGATGGTTACAGGTCTTCCTAAGTTCAATCAGGAGCATGAAGGAACTTGCAAGGGTTGTGCATTGGGTAAGAATACAAAAGCTCCTTTCCATAGTAGAGAAAATAGATCGAAGTGTATTTTAGACCTTATTCATTCTGATTTATGTGGACCTATGTCTGTTTCGTCTTCGAGTGGATTTTTGTATTATGTTCTGTTTATTGATGACCACTCTAGAAAGACTTGGATTTATTTTTTGAAAACTAAAGAGTTTGAGGAAGTGTTAGGAAGGTTTAAGGAGTTCAAAGCCTTGGTAGAGAATCTTTCTGGTAAAAGAATCAAGGTCCTCAGATCAAATAATGGTGGATAATACACCTCTGGCAGCTTTAGGGATTTTTGTGTTGATGCAGGGATTAAGAGGGAGTTTTGTGTCCCCTATAATCCTCAACAGAATGGTATTGCAGAAAGAAAGAACAGGACGATCGTGGAAGTAGCAAAAGCCATGATCCATGACCAAGATCTGTAAACCTTCTTATGGGCAAAAGCTTCTAGGACTGCAGTATATGTATAGAATAGAAGTCCTCACAAAATCCTGGAGAATATGACTCCAGAAGAAGCCTTTACAGGAAAGAAGCCTGAGGTTAGTCATTTAAGGATCTTTGGATGCCCTGTCTATATTCATGTTCCAAAGGAAAAGAGAACAAAGTTGGAGCCTTCTGGCAAGAAGGGAATTTTTGTGGGCTACAGCGAGACATCAAAAGCCTATAGGATATACATTCCAGGGCAGAAGTTGATCGAGATCAGTAGGGATGTCACATTCAAGGAAGATGTTGCATTCAAGAGATCCAGGGGCACTCATATGGAGATCGATAATGAAGAGTCTCCTCAAGATATGGAAGTTGACCATACTCCTGAGATTCAGAGGGAGACTTCAGAAGCGAAAGAAGATATTGATCCTGTTGAACCCTTAGAACCTACTGATGGGCCTACCGACATTGTAATTGGGAGAAAAAGACCTCTATGGGCCAAGCGTACTATGCAAGAGGCTGAAAGTTTTGCAGCTCCTAGAGGTACATTCAGAGAAAGTAAAAGGCCACATAAGTTCTCCAGTTATGTTGCCTTAATGAGTCAGATTATCGAATCCGAGCCTACCAGTGTTGAGGAAGCATCTAGTCAACAAGTTTGGAGAGATGCTATGGCAGAGGAATACCAATCAATTCTCAAAAACTATGTTTGGGACATTGTTCCTAGACCCGAAGGCAAGTTTGTGGTATCTTCCAAATGGCTCTTCAAGATCAAGCATGTAGTATGGAAGCATTGAGAAGTACAAGGCTAGATTTGTGGCTCGTGGTTTTTCACAAAAAGAGGGAGGTG